>VUQH01067633.1:0-14493 GCA_015106775.1 Etroplus canarensis
GAGAGAGAAGTGCTCTAATGGGAAAATATGGTACAATGAGGTCTTTAAGATAGAATGGGGCCTGATTGTTCAAGACTTTGTAAGTGAGTAGAAGGATTTTAAATTCAATTCTTGATTTAACAGGGAGCCAATGAAGAGAAGCTAGTATAGGGGAAATATGATCTCTCTTTCTAGTCCCCGTCAGTACTCTCGCTGCAGCATTTTGGATCAACTGGAGGCTTTTTAGAGAGCTTTTAGAACAGCCAGATAACAAAGAATTACAATAATCAAGCCTAGAAGTAATAAATGCATGAACTAGTTTTTCAGCATCACTCTGAGACAGGATGTAAATGCATTCAGATTGTCAGATTTTACAGGAGCCTCACAAAAAAAGAGTGTCAAACACTCATCTATGCATCATGATCATCAACATCAGAACTTCCAACAAAGGTAAGCTTTGCACCCAGATAGCAAATTTAATGATAGAAACTTTAATGTCATCACTTTTGCACTATGTTGATATCATAACTGAAAACCAACAGAACTTCAGTGGTATTTCAACTGACTGTAAAATTTAATATGACCCAACGCTGACACCTGATATCAGATAGGACATATAAGACGTTATTGTTATTGTGGTTAAACAACGAGACTTTGATTTGTAGCTCTCAGAGACCAGCAACAATTTTCAAAAAGTAAATTACATAAAAGATAAGTATCATTAAACACAAGAAAAACAAGATAAAAAAAACAAGACAAGAAGATCAAATACAAAAGAAGATGAAACAAGACAAATAAGATGAAAACAAGATAAATAAAATGAAACAATGTAAAAAATATTTATAGACTTGAAAAGTGCAACCATGGTCATATAAGCAGGTTTTCACAGTAAAAGTCAATCCTGGATATAAGGACATTGATCTTTAATCACTTTCGCACCCTTGGCTGATATTGAAACAGTGCATCTTATTCATCGTAGTTATTCAGCTGTGACATCCTGCAGTCAGAAAGCTTTGCTATGAAGGGCATGTCTACAAAGAAATGTTAGCTCACAGTTTGTTGGCTTTGCAGGTGATGGTGTGGCCACGTTCCTGTGTGAAAACATGAACCCTAACAAGTTAGAACCTGCAGTTCATGACACACATGACTGAGCTGAGTCATTTTCACATGTTTATTGACTTTTAAACTCCAGAGGTTTGCTGTTGAGCTCAGTAAATGGAGCAGGAGTTTCCCTCTCTTTCCTGTCAGGAGATTTGCAGATGTGGGTAAAAGAGGAGCAATGCTGCAGATGACCCTCTGTGAGAAAGCAGAAAAAGTCATCAAAGAAGGATCTACTTTCGCAGAGTATTTATTCATTTTTAAATCGACAGAATGTTGAGCTGTTGCACTTTGACATTATTTATATTCAGTATTGAAGCTAAGTGATGCAACTGGCTGGATGATGCTAAGTGAAAGGATTGTTTAATTATGGTATGTTGAAACTGTATTTATCTATCATTTCACCTGTGTCTATTAGAAGAAAACATGTGAGTAAGAATATTGCATACATTAATTTAATTTTGAAAAAGTTACAATATTCTTGGAAAACTGTAGTTATAAATTAAGTCCTGAACTTATATAGTTGAAGTTCAGAGTATATAGGTAATCAGGTTATACTTAACAATAGTTGTACGATTATTTATTAAATTTTCTATTTTAATTTATTTCTCTATACTGTATTTGTTGAGCTGAAGTTGAAGTTACTTTATTTGTCACTGTTTCGCCGTTACTGTTTATATCCATTGTTTCACAATCAAAAAATTCCTCACTAACATACCTTTAGTTTTAGCACTGTATACAGAGACTCTTTAGCCCAACATTGTGACAAATTCTGCCATTACCTCAAATGTAGATTAAACCTTTTATCCAGTGACTAAATGTAATTGAAGTCTCTGGTGTGCGATGAGGATCACTCTCGATCACCTCCCAGCAATGTTCGAGGAAATGTGTTCTCACAGGGGAAGCCATAGAGGAAATAGGTCATTAAAGGAAACACATGGGAGAAACAACTTCCATAGGATTGGCAAGTGGGTCCTGGGCCTTGTAAGATGCCTAACTGCACCAGCTCAGCACTGTAGAATGCATTTAAAAATATCCTTTTATATCTACTTGTAATGTTAACAGATGGCACCTTTTGCCCAGCTTTCATTACATCTCAATATAAATGTCCCCAGATGGAGCTTTTCAGCTCTTGCTGGGATTCATTTCCTCTGAGTGCTCGTACAAGAAGACATTAGCTCAGTCTCCTTGCAATGGGAGAAGTCAGCTGTCTCGACTCGTGACAGCCGTTGCACTGTGTCAAGGTGTTTCTGGGGGTTCTGAGCCCTTCATTATTAAAAGGCATGCAGAAGAAGGCACCTGATTATTCAGCTGAGGTGCAGAACGGCCTTACCTTACAAAAAGAAGCACATATTTTAAAGGTGAGGAAAAAGCTTTTTTTTTTTTGTTGAAGTATGGGGAAAGGAGCTACAGGGAGGGGGCAGAGAAAGCAGAAAAGATACAATTTCACAGCTGAACACGCCTGCTTGGTTTTCCGACATGAGCGGGGAAGGATTTCACACCTGAGGTAATAACAGAGCGGAGGTAGAAGATAGGATCAAATTTTTACACTGCTGCCCGTCTGTTTCTCTTCATCAAGGAAGATGGTGTTACCTTTTACAAGGTCTTAAACTACCACATCCTTTAAAAGAGCAACAGTGTCTTACATTCGCTGGAGTCCACTTGTGCACATTTTTCTCCCTTAAACCCTCATTTATCCAATGAGATTGCTTGGAACAAGATTTACCAGTATTTTTGTGTCACTCACTGTAATGTCTGAATTGAATTAAAGTCTCTGAACACATAAAAACTCTTAAACTGTTAAATTTCATATGATGATTAAGTATTGTGATCTGAGTCAAGTCTGGGATGTCTGATAAAGATGTTCAAGGCTTTTGATAAAGAACATATGGATGTGTGCATATTATTCATATTCCCATATCTTTCTGCTGTCATAGGCAGACTGCCAACATAGATCCCAGAATTGACTGGCTTATTCCCACTGAATAAAGAGAGCAAATGCATTTTGCTCGAAGTTTTCCAGATGCAGCGTAGCCTGAATTGGTCGGTTTAAAGTGCTGTTTGCTACATAAATAAACTTATTAATATGAATATTATTTTCAAAATGACAAATCAAGGACAAAGTGGGAGATTTTTTGTATATCTGCTCCCCTCACAGCAGGTTTATTATATTCTAAGCAGTTTTTATACATGAACTTGTTGGGACATTGTCCAAAATGGTCTTTCCTCACCTGTAGCACACAGCAGGAGGTAGCCTGGCTCTGACCTCTTATTATGGTTAACGATAAAATGAAAGTTTAATTTTCAAAGAAAAAAATTGCAAATTATCTTCAGGTTTAGTCTTTGTCAGTTTGGTCAAACTGGTCAAAACAAGTAGCATCTGAAGGCTTTGATAGATGTGTTTACTGAGGCTCAGGCGCTGTATGGCTGTGTGTCAGAGTGTTTTTTTCTGGATTATGTGCTCTACACATTCACCTTCCAAGCGAAAGGTCCCCTGGTTGTTTAAAAGTGGGGACACAAGCCCCTCTCACCATGAAGGGCTGCATCAGGAAGGGCATCCGGCATAAAATCTCTGCTAAATTACTAATGCAGATTAATCTGCTGTGGCGACTCCTTGGAGAGAATACAAGGGAGCAGCTGAAGGTACATGTGTTCTGAACTTCTTCAATCTAATACCATCTATTTTGTAGTTCATGAAAGACTAATACTCAGACTTATACTTCTACACAATATATATATAAATAGAAACAAGCAAATCCACTATGAAAAATACAAAACTTTAATAACTGATTCCCAGCAGGAGAAATATTCCTTTGGTTTATGGTGCCTAATAGAGCGTGCATGAGGTAGGGCTCAGGCTGATCACTCGCTAGCTGTGTGTTCACCGGAATAATACCTGCCCTAATCTCACAAATGTGGAAAAATGATGAAATTTGCATGCGCTAAGACTGTGTCAATTCAGAAAATCTAAAGTCAGACATTGTGTGCACCCTGTTATCCATCTTAGTTTAGAGTGTTGGCATATTACAATTAGCACTGGATACAAAATTGAGGTGAATATAGTTGGGAATTTCTTTAGATTTGCAGCTATCTGCTCGTGAAGTTATAGGTAATGCACCAAGTCAAAACTTCAGGTGCTGAAAAGTGAAGCCAGTGCGGAAACTGCAGAACCTGCAGGTCTGGGAGTTATCAGCTGAGTTGACTCCTCAGTCCCGAAGACTTTCATGTTAAAATTACCAACTTTTTTAACCAGGAAGTGAACCCTTGAGATTAAGAAACTGTTTTGTGAGAGTGCCATAAGCAGCATGTTTTTCAAAGGCAGGAGAACATTCAGACTCCACACAGAAGTGCCCTACCTGGGCGTGACTCCAGATCATTCTTGCTGTAAGGCAGCGGTGTTAAACAGTAAGCCTCAATGCTATCCAATCAAGTACAAAGCATTGAAAATCATGTTTACAGCTGGGTTTATAGCTTCACCCTTAATACCAACTAAATAGAAAATGACTCAGCCACATGGTGAGGGTTCGGTTCACCTTCAACTGACAGATATGCTGAAACAGACAGATATAGCTAATACCCATCTTCTGGGCCTAACTTCTGATAAATTTGAATTAATAAAGTGAGCCCTCCCTCTTGGAATGTCAGCAGAACCAATACTTACGATACCTTTCAATACCCAAATTCTGAAAACGTGACAATACTTGGTCTTCTTTCAGGGCAATACTAAGACTGCAGTTCTTTCAGAACTGACAGGAGCAGTATGCTCCTACAAGTGTGAACTCTGTTATTACATGCTGAAGAGGAAGGATGCCCACAAGCACAGGAAAAGTTACATGGGGAGATGGCTGCTAGACCAGCTGCTGCAGTAGCTTCTCCCCAACTCATTAAGAAAGACAGCTGGGAGTTTGGTGCGGAAGTACTTTGCATCGAAGGCGGACGACCAGAAGGCAACAAACAAAGCGTGCTATCAGAAGTTTCTGACCAGAGGAGGAAATACTCCCACCTAAAAGGCCAGTATCCAGATCTGTGCAAAGAATTCAAGGTTACATTTCTATTTTGTTTCAGACAGCTGGCTTTGCTGTTGTGAAATCAGTTATGTTCCACAGGTTAAAATGTTTACATTGCCTATTGTAATTCCTTGCAGTACTTGTGTATAAATCATGGTACTGTTGTTTTTATGTACAGAAATGCCCTTTTTATGTTTTATTTGTTTATTTATTTATTTATTTTTACCATGGTATCAGATTTAATCTTCATCTTACATTCACCTTATAGATGAAAGGTCCCTGGTTTGAGTTCAGGTGGGACACAAGCCCCTCGCCCCATGGAGGGTTGTATCAGGAAGGGCATGTGGTGTAAAATTTCTGCCAAATTACCAGTGTGGATTAATCTGCTGTGGCGACCCCTTGAGGAGAATGTGAGGGAGCAGCTGAAGGTACATTTAGTGTTAGTAGATACTACGAAATTACTTGACATCTCTGCTCTCCACCATTATTTGAGTCAATAAATTCATGGCTCAACGTAACCTAACAGACGGGATGTGACCGTGCTGCTGCAGTTCATAAAACCTTTAATAATGTAACATATTTACTTGCAAAGATTGAACACAAACACCAAGGGAGATGAGAGCCTCGACACAAACAAACACACGAGGAAGAAGTCCGTGAACCAAACACACCATGGGCTGTCAGATTCAGGCCTCTCCTCTAAACTAATAACTAACCTAACAGAACAAAAACCAACAATGTTAGTGCAGTTGGTGTTTTTTACAGTATTTTAATAAAATCTGTCAAGTAATAGAGTTTACTGTGGTATAGCACCTCCAAAATGTTTGCGCTTCAGTTTTGGTGAGTGAAGTTGTACATACAGTTTAGGATTGCAGCTTGTCAACAAGCTTAGTTGACGATTTACCGCTCGACTTTCTTGTCCAAATATTGCAACTTCTAGTTCCAGTAAAATGACTTTGATGGCAGCTAAAACCTTCAAAATGGTTGATGTCACAGTGCCTCCATCCATCTTTTGTATGCAGTCTGTGTCTGAACAAGTAGAAAAAAAAACTGACATGATGACAGTGAAAGAAACAAAATCAAGAAGGAGAAGATCACAACAATTAATTCGATTCATCTGGAGAGAGACATGAACATCTGCGCCAACTTTCACGGCAATCTATCCAGCAGCTCTCAAGATATTTCAGTTCTGACAAATAATAGGCAAACAATGCCATCCATGGGGATGCTCAAAATGACAAATCTAACATATACACAGAGAAACTCTTCTTATGCTCTAATGGCCATCTTAATATCTCCATTCTCTCGTTTCAGCCTTGCTGCATTCCATCATTATGCAGAAGCCATTCCACTCATTAAGTGTCAGTCAGCGAGGAGGCTAAAGCTGAGGAATCAATCTGCTATTTTATTATGGGCCCATCGGCAAGGCAACACATACACACCTCATAGCTGCAGCAGAGGATAATCAAAACCCATAATTGCTTTTTAAATCGCAAAGTTAATGACAAGATCTCTTGATTGTAATGTATTGTAATCATGCCATTAATATGGATATGACTGCAGCACTGGGAGCCATCTGTTTGGCTGAAGCGGCGCTGGACATTTTCCAAGAGACATACTCATTTCAAGGACTGTATTTTGGCCAACGACCACAGGCAACATAATCAATGTGAATGCCGCCACCAGCACTGAGAAACGAGGGACCCAAATTGATCCATCAATCACCTATTCAGACAATGTTTATTCAGCTTTGCCTCACTCTGCAGTTATTCACACTCGCAGATGAAAGCTCCAATAAAAAAGATGGCAGGGTAAGGGGAGAAAAAAACAGGCGTTCTTTACACAGGGCTTTAGTGTTCGCTTTTGGTGAGGTAGGTGATTGCCTTGGGTTACCTCTGGGTGGAATCAATTATACAAGCTTTTTAAAAGGCCCTCTTTGGTCTTCACAGGAAAGCACGAAGCGAGCAAGCTCCCGAGGTATCTAGCATTATTCCTTTTTATGTCCTAACATCAAACTGTCTCTTTCTTTTAAAACTTTTCCATACTTACTGCCAGAGTGGAAATGTGGGGCATTTGAGATGTTATTGCCAAACTTCAATTGCCCTGCTCACTCCCGTTCCTTCCCCTTATGACTAATGCATTTCCAGCACAAAAAAAGCATATGTTGCTTTTTAAAAAAGCTCTGCCGCTACTGCTGGTTGCTGTCGCCACATTTGTGGTAGCTTGGGGGAGCGAGGCACGAACAAAAACACTATTGTGCCTTAGGGCATTTCTGACAGCTTCACTTTGTGTTTTAGCATTAAAGGAATGGGAAGGCCTAACCCTTGCTTTGTTGTGACATGGGTCTTAGTTTGGCATTGTTGGCCCTCTGTGCTGTTTAAGAGTCTGTGGAGGCCAGATATTGCAGGGATGGGCATAAGAAAGAAGAAAAAGACGTTACGGATTTCAAAAAGTATATGAGTTTGATTAGAAAGAGCTTAAACAAAATATGAGAAAACTTGCAGAGACAACAAAAGAGGTGGTTAAGGAACACATCACATCCAAAGAACCTGTGTTGGAACTCATAATCCTCTCTCTCTCTGCCCTTGTTTTCCTTCACTCTTCAAAATGCCAAAAAGTGATGCTTAAAAAGTATAGAAATCCAAATTTAATTTCCTGAAATAACTAATGTCTACTTTGTTTTGCTAGATAAATAGGAAATTTGGACAGGGGCATCTGGGAAATAAAGAAGTAACTGCTCCCTTGATGATGGTGATGAATGCCAGACTTTATGTAAAGGTGACTGCAGTCAAGTGTTTCTGTCCAGTTAGTTATATACTGAAGCACACCATATTTGGAAAAAAAAGTGGAAAGAAACAAGAAACCTTAACTCATTGCATATAGCACTTGCAGTGCCAGTCATGCACCTAATTTGCAGTAGTTTCCTGTAGTTACAAAACTCTTGAAAGAGAACATTCTTCTTACATCTTCCAGTATAGCTTGAAGCATCAGTGCACAAACTGCATGCCACTGTCTGTCTATTACATTGCTTTCCAGGCAATTTAAGTTTGGTCCTTTTTTACCTGCTGAAACATTGGAGTGTTGGGTTTTTTAGTCTGTGGCTAATTGGCAAGCCTGCCTACACTCCCTCAGAGCAGAAGACAGTCTGCAGGGAGGAGAGCAACCAACGCAACGCATCTCATCTCTCTGCAGACTTCTTCATCTCTTGTAATTAATTGCATCTTTAAAAGAACAAAATGTAAATACACCACTGACACGCTGCCAATTAATTTTCAATCGCAGTCTTCCTGACGCTTTCTGCTCAACCGAGAGGGAAATCAAAAGTTTTTAGAGGGTTTTACGAAAGCTTTAATAGTGTCCCTTTGTTCCTGGCAACACGTTGTGAAAAATGCATTCAGGCCTGACAAAGTGTTCCTGCTCCGTGTAATCAATTCCCTCAGCTTCTACCAGCAGAAGAACACAGGGTGGGGGGAAGATCTGAGCGAAACCAGCATCTCACTTGTCTCTACTTGTTCTTTGATCATGCAAAACAAACTTCTTTTCATATTGAAGAAATGTGAATAAAGAGAAAACCACCTTCTCTCAGTACAAATATTCTTTCACTTGGTGTTGTAGCTGGTGATTAAAAGATTAGAAATCAATCATCAACCACAAGGTCAATTACCATTCCAATCAAATCAACAACCATATGTAAATTGTTTTAGTGCTCTGAAGCACTTACGAGAATAAGGTGGGTTTTTACTTTGAACTAAATTTTTTGATCTAGTATGGCTGAGCTGATGATGATTACTTTGCGTACTGATGATGGTCAGAGTGGTTTCAGATGATTTACCAATCAAGGTAATTTTTTAAGCTTGTTTTCCCATTAATGTATAAAATCTGTATTATAATTATTAACATATTCATATTAAAGTTATTATGTCTCATTGTGTTTTCATCTCACATATTATTGACATTACACACTGTGTAAGTGTGTACCTCTGCACTCTTTGAAATTAATGTTTGCATGGGGAGTGGCTTTACAGCTTCATTGTCTCAAAATGACAGAAGACAGAAGGAGGGTATTTCTGTCTGTAGGTTTGAATTTTTTAGGAGAGCTTTTTTTTATTTAACTTTTCATGACCTCGACTTTTTGTCCACTGTAAGTTTGTTAGTACTGTGTGTTTGTTAATGGAAGACTTCTCAGTGGGTGGGGAGGCCATGATCAAGATGTGAGAAAAGAAGGGTGAGCCATTTCACATGTATAAAATGAAAGTATGAAGTAATTTTTAAAAAGAGACAGACAAATGTCCAGCTGATCTGTTCACTTATGTTCACTAAAACATGTAGATGGGGCTCATCAGCCTGGGAAAACAGCTCATCTAGGGGAAGGCAAACCGTGATTCTACTGCCCACCTTAAGCTGAGAAGCCTCCAGTCAATTAGATGCTGTCCCACAGTCGACCTTCTTCATTGGGTGTATGGAGTTAGGTTAACACTGACAAGCAGGCTGCAATCAGAGCACCGCGCAAGAAGAAATGCGCAAGACCACTTCTCAAACTTAGATCCTGGAATGATTGTACAGTGACAACAGGACTAGAAGTGAATCTTCGTGACATCAGGGATGCACAAAGGCAGCTGTCACTTATAACAAGCTACTGAGACTGCTGGTGGAAATAGCTACCCTGCAAGAAACATGCCTCGCCAGGCATGCTCAAAGGGAAAGATTACACCTACTTTTGGCAAGGAAAAAGGGTTTCAGAGTGCAGAGAGCTTGGCTTTGGATTTGAAGCAGGAACTCTTGGCTGATAATGGTTGTGCCTTGTAGCAAAGGATCTGAACACCTGCTCCAAACCTCTGATGGCCCAGCCACTCTTGTGAGTACCTACTCTCCTACCCTGGCATCCAAATCTGAGGCAAAGAAAGAATTCTACATCAACCTTAGTGACGTCATCAAGATTATTCCTAGTAACAAACAGCTCGTCTTCCTCTGTGACTTCAATATCAAAGTGGATGTTGGTCACAACTCTCACTTTTCCTTCCCAGCACACTGGGGGGGTTGGGAATGTCAGTGAGAGCCTTCTAGAGCTTCACACCCTATCATGGCTTCTGCTTAACCAACAGGATCAGGCAATATCCAAGGAAGTTCTTTCACAACAAAAAACAGGGGAAGCTTCGACTGGTACCACCAAGATGCACTGTCTAGCAAAAGCTGAAGAATTTGCCAAGTCTCTTGAAGACTGCCTGCAGACCAGCCACACAACTCTGCCTCTGAGAAATGGAAACACCTTTATGAGACTACTCAAAAACTGCCTTTACAACCTTTGGATAGAGGCTTTCCAAGAACTCCAAGTAGTTTGAAGCCAAGTCCAGTTAGATAACACCTTTAACTGCTGGTGGTGAGAGAGAGAGAGACAGCAAGAAGATGTGCCACTTTATACTGGAAAGAGCTTAGTACTGATATCTAGAATGCAGCAACAAAAGGCAACATCAGAGAAATGAATGACAGGATAAAGAGAACTCTAGGACCAATTCAGAGCAAAAAAGCCCCCTTAAATCATCCAGCAGGGAAGTACTCACCAACAAAGGCAAGCAGATGGAGAGAAGGGTGGAACACTCCTCAGACCTGTAATCTAGAGAGAACATCACCGTCACTACTGCCCTTGATGCCGAACCAACCCAGGAAGAAATATGCAAGACTACTGACACCTGGGCCTGCAGCAAAGCATCTGGACACTGCAACAACATCCTCGTGCAGGCCCTTCATGACTTTCTCTGCTGGTGCTGAAGAGAAGGAGCTGTGCCATAAAACATGAGAGATGCAAAGATAATCAAAATAATCAAAAGACAGTATAAGAACAAGAATGAGAAACGCAACTGTAACAACTATGGAGACAGCTTCTTTCTGAATATTGTAAGCAAAGCGTATGCCCTGGTTGTGCTTGTACACCTTCACCTGAGTGTTTTGAGATCACCAGTTTCACAAGGATTCATCCTCCATGAGCCACAAATGTCTTTTCAAAAAAGTTTGCCAATCTGTTGCGCAGATGTTGGGACATTAGATGAGAATTCATCTCAAGGATACCATAAACATTGTTAAACAAGATAGTGGTAATCTTAAATAACATTTTATTATTATTGAGATATCTTAAAATTCAAAAAGAGCCTCTATAGACTTGAAAAACTTAATTAAAGCAAAAATGCTTAGTTTAACAGTTTTATTTTGGTTTCAGTTTGAAACACTGGGAATTAGTGCCATCTTTATCTACTGAGTAATCAAGTAGCCAGCATGAATGCATTTTAGATGCATCATCTTTGTCCTGAAGCATGCCACATAGGTGGAACTGATCCTGGAGAAACATCACAAATCCAGAAGATCAGGACGGGCTTCCTGTCAGAACAGCTTACTTTCACATGGCATTGATCTTATCTCTGAACAACCGTACCTCCTTACCATGTGCAGCTGTGTGATAGAACCCAGGCCAAACCTGCAAAGACTGTTTCAGTTGCATCCTCCTAGTTCATACAGTTCAACAGTTACTGCAAGATGACACCATTGTCAGTTGTTTAGCCAATTATAGATATTGAAGAGGGGCGTGCTTGGTTTTACTGTATGCATTATGAAAGTATGAAGCAAACAGATACCTTTCTGTTTGGAAAAGACGTTGTAGACTGGTGCTTTTTCTCTCACTGATATGAAAATACTGTGAGAGGATTTTCTTCCAAACAGATTGAAAAGTCAAACACCCAAAGAGCAGCAGAGAGACAAATATTGTCCTTCACATGGATGGCTTAGCCATAGTCATAGCAGCATGTGGGCGTTTTACTGCATTTATACCTGAAGTGCCTTCTCTCAAAGAGCCACTGAGACAAACAGGGAAAGAATGCTTTACTAACCTCAATGACTCTTGTAACAAGCCGAAGTGGGAGATCTGCTGCCTCTTAAGGGCTTGCTTTTTATTACTAGCAAGTAAACAAAAGCAAATAGACCTGTAATGTGAAATGAAGAAAAGCTGGAGCGTAGTGGCAATATATACCTGGCTAAGTGCATTAAGAACCTCATTTCCCCTTCAGTGATCTTGGGGAGATTTCTAAAGCGATAAAAGCATCGCCGTGAAAGTGTTTTCAGTGAGTTAAGTGTTTATTCATCCCCAAATAACAGTCACTGTTGATGTTTGCCTTGATGATAAGGAAGTGAAGTTCTGGGCAAATACTGATGATGAAAAATTTTAATAGATCGACAGTCACAATTTTGGTTTATTTTGTTTTTATTTACTCAAACCTTTATTTCATTCTCTCAGGGAAATCTCGATTCAAAGACTAGAAGCTCTTCTTTACACTGTCTTTGAACATTTAGCCAGTCCAACATTACTGAGACGTTTTCAGTCATAATAGCCACATCCATTATGACTGACAATGTCATCTTTGCACCAAAATATCAATTTAACATCAGTAAGGAATTTTGCAGTCTTTATATCTGCGACCCAAATTTATCTGACTGAATTTGTGTTCAGTCACTGAAAAACATTAAAATGATTCTTTTTTAATAATGAAGTAAAAGTTTATTTTAAACATCCATATTGGGTGGAATTTTAAACAAAATTCTTAATGAGAAATGAAGGTCTGGTTATGTCTGTAACTGCTTTCTAAGATACCCCTTTATATCAGAATCAGAATCAGAACACTTTATTAATCCCAGGGGGAAATTGCTTGTCTGTAACAGGCACACACATATGTTCAGAAGACATCATATCCTGTTTAATAGCTTTCTTTCTGAACATTCACAATTAATCAGATGAGTCTGATATATTGAAATAGCATCAACTAGTTAATAGTCTCAGCAGCCTAAGTGCTTGGGTCTAATTGCAACCTGAATGTCATCAGCAGGCCTTCGCAAAGAAGCATAAATAATAGTGAATGCCACCAAGAAGTTCTTGTTTTCCTCTCGTCAGACTGAGCAGAGTAAAACATCTCTCTTACTGCCTTCCCTCTCCTTCCCGCCACCCTTCTTCTGCGGTTTGCAAGCTGTTGTATTTTTGGGGCGCTGGAAGTTAAGAAGCACCGTGGCAACAGCAGTGAAACAAAACTGCTCTGTGATTTCACCCTCACTTGCTTCAGGCATCTCTCACAGCATCAGGAAACTGCAGCAGCACAACAAACTGCTGCAGAGCACTTCATAAATTCCTCTGCAGCACAAAGAGAGAGGAGCTGTAGATGAGAGTTACTCACATCTCCTCACAGAACAGGCTATAAAACATACTGTGTATTATCTAGCAATTTGTTTCTTTTTTATCATTTACATGTATCTTCTTGCGTCATTATGTCTAAAATTCCTTTGCAATTCCTTTATGTACATGATCATTATGGTTATTGAAACAGTAGTGACTCCATTAGTCACTGTGTACTGACACACAATATGTAAAGTGCACTAGAAACACTTTTTAATCAAAACTGTAAATCACAGGCCAGGCTGCACCATAACTTCTGACAGTAACATTTTTACATTTTTGCATAATTTCTGCAAACTTCTGAAAACTGGTTCTCTACTGCTGACTGTTGAAGGTTTATTTAATTAATGGTTTTAGTGTGATGGGACGCAATAGTTGTTTTTAGTGTGGCAAGACTGCCCTCTGGTGAATTATAGGGATACGCCTGTCAGAGAAGAGTAGTAACAAGTGCAGTGAGAGTGGCATAAAACAAAGAAAATAAGTAGGTTCTGTAGCTGTTAACGGTCTGATTCACTCTTGGAAGGGCTTCATATTTCTGGTAGAGGGTACTGATTAATAACCCCCTCACGGCTCCCAAAAAAATCACATTAAAATGATTTCAGATGTTAACTGTGGCTTTAAAGAGGAAAAAAAATCTACTAATTATTAGAATGCGCTGAGTAGTAAAATGATAGTGTTTCAAACAGGCTACAACCACTTCTTGCAGCAAAATATACCAATGAAACATTTCATAGTAAGAAGACCACCCATACACTCAAGTCAAGTCAACTTTATTTATATAGCACATTTTAAAACAACCTCAGTTGACCACAGTGCTTTACATCAGTTAAAAAGGAAACTAAATATTAAAGATGAACACTTTTAAAATATTAGCACATAAAATAAGTACAATAATCTTCTTCTTCTACTTCTTCTTCTTTCGGCTGTTCCCGTTAGGGGTCGCCACAGCAGATCATCTGCCTCCATCTCACCCTATCCCTTGCATCCTCTTCCCTCACACCAACCCTCTGCATGTCCTCCTTCACGACATCCATGAATCTTCTCTGTGGTCTTCCTCTTCTCCTCCTGCCTGGCAGCTCCATCTTCAGCATCCTTTGTCCAATATATCCACTATCCCTCCTCTGAACATGTCCAAACCATCTCAGCCTTGCCTCTTTCACTTTGTCTCCAAACTTCTCAACATGAGCTGTCCCTCTGATGGAC
>VUQH01067634.1:18430-28500 GCA_015106775.1 Etroplus canarensis
GAAATTTAGCTCTTTATTTTTTTTTTTTTTTTTTTGTACAAGTCAATACCAATGCCACTGGCCTATTGACATTTACTGATGCAGATGCTGATAATTACCTGTAGTGTCACAATAGTTTGCGCTGGCTAAAAGTTCAAACAGTGTTGTGAAGAGCTTAATTATTTTAAAACAGTTCAACTAATTAAAGAAAGCTGAATTCTTATCACAGGGGTAAATAACAAAATAAAGCCAAGCCACATAACTGGCTGGTGGACCTCACCTCTCACTCTATGGTGGGATAGGGCAAGGCTCCAGGATATGGTGGATGGATGGCTATGACCAAATTGTTTTAAACACTTGTATCAACAGCAGTCAAGAATTTACTATTCAGTTAATCCCAAAGAAATATATTCATTTGCTTTCATGTTGAGAGTTAGATGAAAGATTGAGAACACTAATATCTGTGAAGTAATTGTGAAACATGACAAAACTGCCTGGTTTCACCCAAAGGTAATGAAATCATAAAATAATATCAAGTGCCAAGCAGTACATCCAAAGTTGAGAAATAACTTAAGATGAACATACACTATATTAATCCCCTAAAGGGGAAATTAAAGCCAGATCTCAACTTACTCTTTTTGTAGTTATATACACACATTTCACATGTAGTTATGTGATATAGATGCACACACAAACAGAGGTGAGAGAGAACAAGGCAGCCCATTACAGGCACCAAGGGGCACAGTGGGGGTACAGTGCCTTGCTTGGGGGCACCCCGGTGGTGCTTGGGGGGAGGGCAGGGTGGCTCCAGCCTCCACAGGCCTCCAACTGCAACAGGCGAGTATCAAACCAGCGCCACATCAACAGCCCCCTAGTTCCTAGCTATTCATTGTCGAACTGAACCACTGCCGCCCCCCACTTTGTTGTTAACATAGCTTTTGTTGTTATTTTGTTAACATAACATTTACTGGTTATATTGTGTTTGTTCAGTGCTTACAAATCAACGCTGTGTTTAACAGGGGTTATGCATGGAGCGATTTGTTGGCGGGCTGACCTCCCAGAGACACAGGCTCTTCCTAAGCATAATTTAGTTGAACAATTCCTTGTAATGTAACCCTGTAATGGTGCACTTTCTTGACCAGATCTCCCTTTGAATCTCAGGGAGCGTTGAGTAAAGGTTAAATAATTCAAATAAAAGAAAACATATAGTGTTATATTTAAAGTTTATATAGCTTCGTAGAAATAAAACTATCAATTTAGAACTGCTGTAAAACATCTGTTAAGAATATCTGTTACACTGAGCAGCTTTAATGTCATATGATATTTGTTATGATGTTTTTACTGCATTTAGTGAGACATTTTTATTCTGTTTTATTTTGCTTTTTTGAGTTTGAGCCAGGCAACAACAGATGGAACAGTTAAGGGTCGAAATTCCTTTTCACATGTGAACTTCAGACAGTGTCAGGAGAACCAGGGTAGGACATTCTCATTCTCAGATGTACTACACACAACAGGCAACAGACCACATCAGATGCATTCTCGTTACAGGAAATATTCGGTTTGGTTTAGGTGAGGGAACGGCCTGTTTAGAGTATGCGGGAGACAGGACACTTGACACCAACTCATTCAGTGTGAATTCACCAGACAATGACCTGTGTTATTCTCAAGTGGACACAACTGAACAGCACAGAAATTTTGTATTAAGGGAGCTGGCAGGTTAAAGACTGCCTAATATCTGATCTACATTTGCTTTTCAAATGCATCTCCACTGGGTGATGGCTAGAAAAGTTCAGGGCCACAGAGCATGTGTGAAAACAGCTTAGATTACAGACATGCAGGAAGATATGATAATTAGGTTAAAATCACTGCTGCTATTGAGCCTTGTTCATGTTTAGTTTCCCATCAGGCAAAAGTTATGTTTGGTTTGGTTCATATAATATCTCTGATATCTTATGCTTCTCTTCAGGCAGAGAAAGCGATGCATTAAAGAGAAGGAAGAGAGGAGAACTGAAAGTGTAATGAGACCTGAACTGCTCCATCGAAAGAGAAAACAACTTTATTTTGAGTCAACCTCGCATTTCTCTGATGTTATAAATGTGAGTTTTGTTCAGATATCATGAGACCCCGCCTTGTGAAACCTAGCAGAGCCAGAGCCCGGTGGCCTGTCAGTTCAAGTAAAAAGAAAATACCACAAATGGAGTTTCAAGGTTGTCAAACAGAGGTAACGTCATGATACCTTTAATGGAGATGGAGTCACGCCTTCCTTCCTTAATGCCTCTTCTACTGATCTCAGTCTGCATCTCAACTCTCCTTGTTCTCCTGGTCATGAATGAACCAAATGGGCTTCAAACATTCCTTCTCTGTTCTCATAGACGTACACTGAGACCTGCATTCATCACCTCTCCATGCACCATTACTCCCAGTGATGGGAGGAAAGAAACAACACTTTCATTAGCAGGTCTGCTCCACTGAGGTGTGGAATGTCCTGTGGGTTTCCAACAACAGTGACAGAGAAAGCCAGCCTTCATGCAGCTATTGTTGTCCTCAACAAGCTCACTTAGTGTAATGGGCAAGGCTGAGCTCACTCTTCAAAAGATGAGGGGCACCATGCAAGAATAAGAGCAGTCATGCTTAGCCAGATTAGAGATTTAACAAAAGAACGTATAATAAGTTGTGTTTTGAAAATAATGAGCTAAATGTGCTTAATTCATATTGACAGGCAAAAATGGACACACTGCCTGTAAGGAAAAAAATTAGCCTATTTCTTTTAGAATGTACAAAGTTATGCAGATTTGAGAGAATTTAATATAACCAGGTGGCAATATTTTGGTTATTTTTTTTTCAAGATTTGACTGAGGCTTCAACAAACTGCTTGTCTGTTAGATCTGTGAATCCAAACACATCAGTCCAAAAAGCATTCCTACTGCATGCATTACTTCAGCATCTAAATTTCTCAAAATTCTTGGGCTCAAATTTCCTGTCTTCACACACCTGCTTTGTCACTTTGTGAATGCCTAAAGTGCAACATCACAAAAACTTTTTGGTGTAGGATTTATCAACAATGTGTAAATTTATATGTAAATGATTATATTATCCCATCTCTATCTGAATGTATCTGTTTGGAACTAAAGGCAGAAATCTGCATCATCTAATTGATTATGGAAAGGGTTTAGATGATAAAAACTAATATAATAGAGAGATTTTAGTTTAATTTAAAAAATACAGAGACTTCTAAACCAATTTACACTATGTGCTTTGGATGTATAATTACACATGATTGCAAGACCTATTTGTTTTAAACTTCTTCAGGGTTAGATTTTGGCAAAATTCCTGAAGGCAACTACGATTTTCCAATGTTAAAGTCAGAAACAAAGACCCAGCCCAGCTAGTGGTGCAATCATCCAATCAGCTGTGGAAAGGTTTTGTGTTGATGTTTCATCGGAGAAGAGAATGTCTGCATCAACTGTGGCACTGAAAATCAATTATTACTTCAAATGCATATCCACTTGATTTGCTGTAAGTACGCAGGCAGACATGGAGGGTTTGTCCTTAACAAAAGGCACAAGTAGAGAACTTTTCACTGTTTCAGCACATTAAATATTTTTATTTTGCATGCCATATCCAAATAGCCAGTGAAAACATTACAGAGACTATTACAAACCATAAATGTGCTTCTCTATTTGCAGCCTGATTAAACATCTCTGTCTAGAATGGTGGCTGAGGCAGCAGTATTGTTTCACCAAGCGTGTATCTCACTCATCACACTCTATCTGGACATCTTACAGTTGAGTTGAGCTAAAAGGCTTTAAATGGAATTGCCCTTTTCAACTACAAGGAAAATCTGTGAAAAAAGGTATAAAGCAGTCTGTTCTAAGCCAGCGGGGTGAAGGCGTCAGTCGAGCTGCTGGTGATTAGACTGAAACTGAGTGTGGAAATTATGGAGTGCCAAGCAGTGTGTTGTTTTGATGGGATCAGGATAGGGGTTGTTTTCAGGACACTAGAATCCATTGTTGAGCCTTCTGGAGCCTTTGTGGACCTAATTAAATTAAAAGCTGTGATGATGGAAGGTTTAGTCTCTTTACAGATCTGTTGACAAACCCATGTTTCAGCCACCCGCAATCGTTCTGTGTTATCGAGAACAACAATTCCCCATGTCTAAACAACAAAATAAGCAATGTATCACAGTCTTTCCAAAATGACCAATGTGCCCATTATAAAGTTGATTCAAGAACTATGCCACCTTAGATAGATAGATAGATAGATAGATAGATAGATAGATAGATAGATAGATAGATAGATAGATATGTCATACTGTTTTCAGCGTAATTAACTAAGAACAGAAAGAATAAAACAAAATCCTCATGAAAAGCAAAACTTACTGGTTCTATGAACACAAAACAGCCAACATTAGTCCAAACTTGTCTAAAAGCATCCATGTATTGAGTAGTCAATCAAATGGCACACAGCAGCTAAACTCAGACTGAAAACCCCTAATTACCAAGACAAGGGTGACTACTGGCTGCATTCCTATTGGTCAATAAGAAAATAATGATCAGCAAGACCCCAGTGAAGGGGCTACATGGGCTAATATGATAAGACTTTTTAACATGAGCCAAAAATATAACCTCCTTGGCAGAGGTGACAATCAATACTGGTTACAGACTGACAGTTTTGTAGTATTTCCTTTCAGCCTCTAGAGGGCAGTGTAAAAAAGAGTGAAGAAAGAGCAGTCCAACACGGTATACCTCCACCAAGGTTGAACATCCTGTATCTCATAGTGTAGAAGAATCCTTCAAAAAATCCTAGCTCCAGACTCATAAAGTTAATCACTTCCATATTGGGTAAAGTGCTACCTAATATTTTTGCACCAATCTGTTTCAAACTTTTAGCATAATCCTGCTAACATTCAGACAAACAAGTAAACAGGAACAAAAACATAACCTTCTAGACGAGGTAACCAGAGATAAATCTACTGTCAAAATTCTGGGCAGATATGGATCAACAATTTGGCAAGTAGCTGATGTTTTTGCCAACATTATTTTCTACTTGCTTTTGTTCTTTTGTGTTTGTAGTTTTTATTTCACTTTCGTATCAGGTAAACACATAAATCACTAGAAAAATAACTGGGCTGTTTTAAAATCTTCTAGGTCTTCATTACCTTACCTTTGAACATTTAGCCAGAACACAATTTACGTTACAAAACAGCTCAATAGTGGTCAGTGATGCTTGTGAATGTCATCTTACCTGCCCACAGTGACATCAGTCAACATAGCCAATATGAGCCAATACCAATGGTTTCTTGATATATTAGACAAAAAGATGCTTTTTAAAAAAGGGTTAGCAAAAATTATAAATAAAATACTCAAAAAATATTCAAAGGCATGCTTACATCTGTTGTAGGTGTTTATAACACAAGCTAAATTTAATCATTTTATCTCAGAGAGAGAAAAAAAATCTAATCCCACTGTAACTGTCATCTGTTACTCACACTCCATGTGTATATCAAGATGTAAACACTAACATGGGAAAGATGATTTCTATTAAACTGCCTACACAAACACCTTCAGTAATTTCACATCTCACTGATTAAATTTACTATGAGATTATTGAAACCCTCAATTCTATCACTACAGAATGCCTATATAAGTGATGTTGGGTGGTTTGTGCTGAGACTTATGGTGGCCAACAAGGCACCCTTTAAAATAACACATTGAGCTTCTGGGTGTTAGGGTAAATGTTGTAATCTATGTAACTCCTGGCCAGCATTAGCAGAAATTCCTCAATAATACGCAACATGATTTCATAGTGACTGCTACCTTTGAGACGCGTTTGTAATGCCGAAAGGGTCACCAAGGGGCACAGGCAGACAGACACACAGGCAGTCACGCAGACGTAAGTGCGCTAGTCTGAGGAACAAGGTTCCTTTTTTCCTGGTGATTTCAGACTTGTGTTATTAGGATCCATTTTTCTTTAATAACAAAGGATGTAGAGAGACATGCAGCTGGATGTTTGTACAGCTGATTACCCACACCACACCTGTCTCCACATAAGCTGTGGGAAAAAAGAGGAGTAGAGGGTTGTGTTGCTAAAAGAAAATTGAAATTTACACATCTGGTCTTTATTTGTATTAAACATCCTAGTGTCTCAAGATGATGTATTTAAGACATGCGAGCAGCTCAGTAGATTTTGCACTGTGTTTACTGACACATGCAAACCTGATGCACGGTCTGAAGGTTCAACCAACAAGCTGCATCATGTAGCATCACATCATTTGGCATCAACAGCGTGGTGTTGTGCATACTCTGCTGGTACACTACATGCATGTAATTATCAACACACCAGCTCACAGTCCTTGCTGTAGGATTACAGTCATAGTTATGATTTCAAGCACCAAATTTTTGTTATTTTGGCAACACTGACAACTTTACACAAACAGGTAAATTGAAAGAATAAGCTCCAGTCGGTAAAGTTTTAGACTAACCTGGGAAAAATTTAGCCCATTGAGTGGATGGCACTGTTCCTCCACCTTCTCGACAGCTCCTGTTCTCTTCCTCATCCTCTCTGCCTCTTGGGCCAGGTACAAGTCCAGCACCGGGACCCCTCTTGTCTTAATGTCTGCCTCAGTTAACGAGTTCACCATCAGCATCACCCAAACTGGTCGTTTCCTCTCCCAGTTCCCAGCAATGGCATTAAAGAGGTAATCTGCATAGAGTCCCTTGCCTCTCTGATCTGGGGTCATCCAAGAAGGCATCATGAGTTTTACATACTCAAGGTGTCTTTTAAGTCTCCTATAGATGTCTCTAGGTAATACGTCTTGCAGATTCTCGCCTTGAGGAAGCAGCTGACAGGTGGTCAGGGCTGAGATGGTGTAAGGGTCTGTTAGGTCCAGCTCAAAGTAAACAATATTGCTCTCCTGGAAGGCCTGTTTGGAATTTTCTGGGATGAAGTCCCAAACACGTGTGTAGGGAACATGGATTGTCCCATAGAAATATGAAGGAGGGTCCCGTTTGATCGTCCACAAGAAGGAGTTTAGGTCAGTTTGCTGGGGGTGAAAAATATTAAAATATTAGCAAAACTAAAATGAATATATAATTTATCTTTAATATTGTCAGTTCAGCTAAGCCATGATATAAGCACTAAAACAACTCAATAATAATAATAATAATAATAAAATTAAAAATAATGAATTTGATCTAAATTCCCAAAATTTCCAAAAATAGAGCAATAAAACATTCCAAAGAATATTAAATTAAGGAAAAAAGAACAGAACAAAACAAAAACAAAAGACCACTCCAAGTATATCCCTGAAAAGCCATGAATGCTGACCTGAATCGACCCCACCTGAAGTTATGTGAGGCAAGATGCCTTGGTCAGTCGGCTTTTTAAAAAAATACAAATCGGATGGCTGAGAACCAAGTGTCCCTGTAGCGTAATGGTTTACACATTTGCCTTACAAGTGAAAAGTCCCTGGTTTGATTCCAGGTGAGGACACAAGCCCCTCTCAACATGGAGGGTTGCATCTGGTATAAAACCTCTCCAAAATTACCAATGCAGATCAATCTGCCGTGGTGACCCCCTGGGGAGAATACAAAGGAGCAGCTGAAGGAAGACTGCTTAAGACACAAAATAGGTTGCAGTGAAGTTGATTCCACAATATCCCTGAAAATCTTTTACTTATTTTAACCACAGTACCAGCAGACAGCAATGGCGGCAGACACACAAATGATGTCACCATGAAAGGATATGATCATGCAGTCAATTTGTTTGTTTTATACAGACGGGACAAATAGTCAGAGATATGGCTAAAAATTTTTACATTTTAGAGAAAGTGTTACTTGGTGGACAATCTGTATTGTCATAATTGCTGCAAATCTAACCAGTTCCAGATCTCATGGAGGTCTATCTGTGACAAAATTAAAAATCATATGTCAAATAGTTTTTGCATTAATACGCTTGACGGAAATGATTTGTGGTGATGGTGGCGGTAGTGGTGGCATGGTGTCACAATGAAAGTATATCATCCCACTATCAAGTTGTTTTTGTTTCTTGCAGATCAGAAGAATAGTCAAAATATGACTCAAAATGTGGGATTTTTGCTGATTTCAAAGGCAGCGCCAGTAGACCGCATGGTGTCACCACGAAAGTATATGGTCCCACGATCAATCTGGTTTTTGTTTTGTGCAGCTCGGACAAATAGTTTAAGAGAACTGGCTAATAACATTAAAAAAATCACAGAAAAAGCCACCTGGGACAAATTCATACTTTCAAAATGACTGAAAATCTAATCACTTCCAGATCTCATGGAGGTCTATCACCAAAATTCAAAAATTCAAAATCCCATGTCAAATATTTTTGAACTATCATTATGGCATGAAGGATTTGTAGCAGCGGCGGCAATAATCATTCCATCATATCCCTGCTTTTCAGGGATATAAGAATTATAGATATAAAAATTAGACAAAAGCCAGTCTATACAGGTGAGTTTTTTAAGGTGTTTTTTATTTAAATTTTGCAACTGATCATGCTGATCTAATAATGAGAGGAGGTTGGTTCCAAAGCATTGCGGCTAAAAGAGTAAAAGCACAGTCGCCTTTTGTTTTAAGCCTAAATCCTGCAACCTGTAGCAGTAACTGATTCTGATTTGAGGGAAGTGTTAAAAGTCCTGAGATATAATGCGAAGCCATACCATGTAGTGACTTAAAAGTAATCAATAAAATCCTAAATTGCATTCTATAGCGAAAGGGAGGACGAGGACACGAGTACCGTGTTCTTTTCACTGGGTGTTTATGAGGAGTCTTGCTGCTGTGTTTGTACTAATTGCAGATGGTAAACTGCTAAACATCATTTAGACATATATACAGCAAGTCTAACCTGGAGGAGATGAGGGTATGGAAAAGCTGCTCAGTTACACTATTTGGAAGTATTGGTCCAAAGTTTCTAAAGTAAGCCTGGACTAGATGAAAGCATGTGAGAAATAAACAAAGAGGCAAATGTACATTTGTTTAATTCATTTACCTTTACATCACAACCAACACTGGGCTTTTCTGACACCAAACACCTCTTTCAGTGTGAGAAGCCATTTATAAGACAAACTGTTAACACTCTGATAATGACTTATTAACAGGCCACTTAGAACCTAAGTGTCAAATGAACAATACACATGTCAGTGACTGTCAGACTGGGCTATTGCCCAGAATGTTTTCCTTCCTGTTGCTGCTGGAGCTGACCTGAGCTGGTCTGTGTGACTCCGGGGATCAAATAAGAAGTTAAAGGAAGGCTAAAGGTAATGAATAAAGGACCCACAAGTAACACAATGCCAATACACAAAAGTCTTGTTAAAATAATTGGGTGATTCAGAAAACTGCTGGCAAATCACTACATTATAGGGATGCTAGTTTAAATCATAACAGGACTGTTAATTTAATTTATTTAGACTTTTGATTGCTGGTCATAACAGCACCCTGGACTTTGGGAACTTGTGGTGCAATGTTTAACCTTTTTTTTTCCCCACAAATTTTATAGAGCAGAGCATAATAAGTGGGGGTTTCCTCTATTTGAGGTCTTGTTTTGCAAGTTGTGAAAAGCAGGTTAAAACACTACAGCTCCAGAATGAGTGCGGCTATTTTGTCCCTTAGGTTAAAAAAAAAAATGCGCAAAAGCATCTAACAGCAAATTAAAACGTCGCCCAGCGGACGCGGCCCACTTTTGCATACTATATCCATACATTCTCTTCTCACAAAACTTACTTTCTTGCTTAACTCGCAGCTGGCGGAGTCCTTCAACCTCCACTGGTCTGCTCGGACCAGCAGTATGAGACAGGACTGAATGAATGCGCCCAAAGTGCCCCGCATCGTAGCTGTCTCCAAACTGTGCGCGGCGGCCCGCTTGAACTCTACCACACCGCGTTGCGGTAACTACGCCCCACAAAGCACGGACAACGTCCTATTCCCGCAGCTCCGGCTCCGTGCGCTCACGTAAACCGAGCTGACAAGTATCCGACGAGTCGCCGGACACGATCATGTTGACTCGAGCCTCCGGGGCTGCTGCTGCTGCTGCTTCACGTGTGTGAGGGAGGGAGAGGCGGTCATTGG
>VUQH01067642.1:0-15950 GCA_015106775.1 Etroplus canarensis
GAACTGAAGATGTTGAGATTTTCCCTGGGAGTGACCAGGATGGACAGGATTAGGAATGAGTACATCAGAGGGACAGCTAAAGTTGAGAAGTTTGGAGACAAAGTCAGAGAGGCAAGGCTGAGATGATTTGGACATGTTGAGAGGAGGGATAGCGGACATATTGGACAAAGGATGTTGAAGATGGAGCTGTCAGGCAGGAGGAGAAGAGGAAGACCACAGAGAAGATTCATGGATGTAGTGAAGGAGGACATGCAGAGGGTTGGTGCGAGGGAAGAGGATGTAAGGGATAGGATGAGATGGAGGCAAATGATCCGCTGTGGCGACCCCTAACGGGAACAGCTGAAAAAAGAAGAAGAAGAAGAAGAAGAAGAAGAAGAAGAAGTTGACAAAAACACAACTATTATTATTCTCAAGTAATTTGATACAGTAAAAAGCATAAATGTATATGCTAGACTCAATTTCTGAAAACTGATCACCTGACCTGATATGCACTTCACTATGGAGACACATAGCTAAAATGAATGCTATGACATTAAGGTTGGTATATATTATCTATACTCTATTACATTGTATCATATGCTCTTGCATGTGTAAATTAGTAAGCAATTACCACAAAAACATTGAAAACACATTTGACTACTAAGGTTTGATCAATTATAGAAATCATAAATAGACTTCAAATGTTTCTGTGGGCAAAGCAGACAGGTTTGGAGGTTTGGGGTATTTTTCCAGTACAGCAACTGCACCAGTTGCTAGCAAGACAGACTGTGTGCTAAAATGCATAGAAACAGCTTGTGTGTTTGATGTTGTTGAGTAGTCCTACTACTTCAAAAAAGATAGTGTTAGCTAAACGGCTAGTTGCTGAATGACCTCAAAAGCAGCTTTACTGGCATTACATGCATCAGTGCATGACAGGAATGAGAAGAAAAACAGGATGTCGTATTTACAGTAGTCCAGACAGGACCAAGGGGTGATGGTACTTTGATTTGTTGAGGTAATTCATGGCATTAGCTGGAAGCATCGCCAGGCTGCAGTACATGAAAATAAATTAAATATTACGATGTATAAATCTGTGTATGAGAATTAATAAACTCATAACTCATCAAATGGTGTCAAAATGCTGTTCCTGATTGTTTTGGCCTACCTGAAACCCTGGTTGCAACACATTAAATACCGCCACCTGTGGTCTGATCTTTTCTTAAGTCAAAGTAGGCAGCAAGATATGCAGTCTGTGTCTTTAATGGGTTTTTCTTTCGTCTCTCTTTCAACAGAAAATTCATTTACTGTAGTTCTAACCAAGATGATTTTTCCCAGCATGTACCATTTTGTTAAGTACAAGCCTGAAGCATCAGAGACAAGTTATTCTGCATGAAATTGCACACTCCCTGGAGTCTACAAAAACCATTGGTGAGTCATTGTAATTACTTTAAACAGATACAGAATGACACAGCAAACTAAATTCTTGGTTGAAAAAAATGCATGTTAGACACAAATTGAGAACAGATGTGGCTTAAAATGAATGTTTTTACACTGTAAAACTTAACCAAATGATCAGCAGTTGACAGACTAAATGTCCGAGATATTTGAAGTAACAGCACTGTACAATAATGGTTATAGTGAAAACAATGAGGCAGTTGCTCTCTGTCAGAGAAATGGAAAGAGCTGTATGCTGATGCAGTCATTTTTGACTTGGTGAAAGGCCACAGATGTGGGCGGACACACCCTGCTCAAACCACATGTTGGATATTTCCACTCACTGAGGACATGAGGAATTTTAACTGGACTACTTCAGACAAAACTGAAAAAGTAGGCCAGTGTGTTTTCATTCTTTTAGTTGAGAATGATCATTCAACATTTGCTTTGGTGATTAAGTGAAAAAGAAACTTATCACCCAAATTATAGAATGTTGACCTCAGGTCTATGGCAATACATATGCTATATGGACAAAAGTATTGGGCCACCCAAACATTACACATACACAAGCTTTTGTGACACCCCATTCTTAACCCATAGGCATTAATATGGAATTGGTTCACCTTTCACTGCTATAATAGCTTCCACTCTTCTGGGAAGGTTTTCTACAAGATTTTTGAGTGTGTTTGTGGTCATTTTTGCCCAGAGGGGCATTTGTGAGGTCAGACACTGATATTGGATGAGAAGGCCTGGCTCACAGTCTCCATTGTGGTTTATCCCAAAGGTGTTCCCTGGGGTTCAGATCAGGGCTCTGTACAGGCCAGTCAAGTTCTTCCACATCATACTTTGTGCGCCAGGGCACAGTCATGCTGGAACAGAAAAGGGTCTTCCCCAAACTCTTCTCACAAAGTTGGAAGCACTGAGTTGTCCAAAACGTCTTGATGAGCTGATGCAGTAAGATTTCACTTCACTGGAACCAAGGGGCCCAAGCTAACCCCAGAAAACAACTCTATAGCATTATCACTCTTTCACCAAACTTTAGTACAATGCAGTCAGGTAGGTAATGTTCTCCCGAAATTCACCAAACCCAGACTCATTCAGCAGACTGCCAGATAGAAAAGTGTCATAAGTCAACACCACTAAAAACAAGACTGCATGGCTAGATGCTTGATTTTTTTTACACCTGTGGTAATGGGACTGAATGAAACACCTGAAATCGATGATTAAGAGGTGTGGCCCAATTTTTGTACATATCATGTAGTTTAAAAGGTTATGAAAGTGAATGTCACCCTTCATCAGCTGTGAAGACACTTTTAATTCCCCACAGGCTGTACGGTGTGGGTAAGATTGCAGGCAACATTTTAATCCTTGACTTCCACCAGCCCAGGTCACCAACAGCTCATTTAGGAATGGGGTTGGGTTTTAATTTCATTAAGATACTAAATACTGTAGGCACATTTTTAGAAGCTGTTAAAGTTCTACACAGGACTGACCAACCTTTAACTTCTTGTTTTAAAAGCTGTTAAGGAAATCACAAGAGAATATAAAAGGTAGTGCAAATGCAGTAGAGAGTTTGCTTCCAGAGAACTCCACACTCTGTTTTCTTACTAACAAAAAGAGCTCCCCATTTAAATTGTTGTTCTTTTGAGGCTGTACAGATTGTTTTAATGTCAAGCCATTAATTCTGAGACTTCTGTAATATTGCTGTCGCAAAACTCCACCCTGCCATTACTCTTCTACAGGTGAAATTTGTGGGTTTCATTTAGTGCTTACAAATTCAGTTTTATTATACAGACCAAAACTACCTTGATTTCAGAGTAACTTTTCAAACTGATTCACACTGGCTGACCTTGTCCTTGTGAATCTGCCACCAAAGGCTTTTGTCATCCATTGTCCTTGCTCTTTCTCTTTGAGCCAAATAATCATGGACATCTATCACAATACCTGTGCCAGAGAAGAGCATTTGTGGGGGAAGTGAAACTAAAAGGTTTGTGTAAAAGTATGTTTTACAAATGATTTTTTCTTACAGATTTCCTCTGAATGCCAGGAAAAGCATCAAATTTAAAAAAGGCATTTACCTCTTAATATCTACCAGGCTGCCAGGTAACCACTTGGGGGTAGGGTTAAGCTAGGTTGCATTTTAGCCACATGTTCAATTTAGTTCAATACAATTTTATTTATATAGCTCCAATTCACAACAAAAGTAGCCTCAAGGCATTTTACACTGTAAGGTAAAGATCCTACCTTGTCAGAGAGAAAGCCCCAACAATCAGACGATCCCCTATGAGCAAGCACTTGGTGACTGTGGGAAGGAAGACCTCCCTTTTAACAAGAAGAGACCTCCGGCAGAACCAGGCTCAGGGAGGGGCAACCATGTGCTTTGGCCGATTGGGGGTGAGGGGAGAGAGAAGAGAGAAAGCAAAGAGAGACACAGACTAATCCTGTTTTTAGAAACTAGAAAAGATTATGTTCAATATACACTCACCCCCCACTTCATTAGGTGTATCTGTTCAGCTGCTCGTTAACAGAAATAGCTATTCAGCCAATCACATGACTGATTCTCAATGCATTAATGCATGTAGACATGGTCAGGATGACCTGCTGAAGTTCAAATCAAGCATCAGAATGGGTGATTTAAGTGACTTTGAGCATGGCATGGTTTTTGGTGCCAGATGGGTTGGTCTGAATATTTCAGAAACTGCCCATACAACCATTTCTAGGGTTTACAGAGAATGGTCTGAAAAAGATAAAATATCCAGTGAGCAGCAGGTCTCTGGACAAAAATGCCTTGTTGATGCCAAAAGTCAGAGGAGACTGATCAGACTGTTTTGAGCTAATAGGAAAGCAACAGTAAATCAAATACCCAAAACCAGTGTTGCAAAACAGCATCTGCATCTCTGAAGACACAGTACCACGAGCCTTGAAACAGAAGGCCTACAGCAGCAGAAGACCACCCCAAGTCCCACTTATGTCAGCTAAGAATAGGCACTTGAAGCTGCAGTTCAAACAGGCTCATCAAAATTGAACAACAGAAAAATGGAAAATGTTGCCCGGTCTGACAAGTCTAGGATTTCTGCTGTGACATTTGGATGGTAAAGTCAGAATTTGGCATAAACAATATGAAATCATGGATGCACCCTGCCTTTTATCAACAGTTCAGGCAGGTGTTGTTATGCTGTGGGGAATATTTTCTCAGCACACTTTGGGCCCCTTAGCAGCAGCTGAGTATCATTTAAATGCTGCGGCCTTCCTGAGTATTGCTGCTAACCATGCTCATCCCTTATGACCACAGTGATGACTTGAAGCATTATAACATGCCATGTTACAAAGCTCAAATCATTACAAACTGGTTTCTTGGCACTCAAATGGCCTCTGCAGTCACCAGATCTCAATCTAATAGACCTTCGGGATGTGGTGGAGTAGGAGATTCACATCGTGGATGTGCAGCCAACTAGTCTGCAGTAAATGTGCGCTGCTGTCATGTCGGTATGGACCAAAATCTCTTAAGAATGTTTCCAGGACCTTGATGAATCTATGCCATGTAGAATTAAAGCAATTTTAAAGACAAAGGGGGGTCCAACCCAGTATTTACCAAGGTGTATCTTAATTAAGCGACTGGTGAGTATACTCTACCGAGTGTACAAATGTGGCAAGAGTTGCACTTTTACTTCATAAAAGGATAATGCCCTCTTTGTGTGATGCTATGTACCAGAAATGGAGTTACCCCCTTCCCAGCCCTCATCCAGTTTCAGAATGTGATTGGCTCGACTATAAAGTTTTCTTTATACTACTGAAGCTATATACAGCTGGAGTAGTTGACGTTGAGCCAGAATCCTGCATTCTGTTTTTACCATTCAAGCCAACATTAATTGCTGAATTGTGACAGGATATAAACCACATGCCACCATCACCTACACAGCCTTGCTTTTCATTTTGCTCTATAAACGGCATGCTTCTTTCTTCATTGGCAGTGAGCTTGGCACTGATTATTGCCCCTTGATTCTCCTGTTTTTTCTGACCCAAAATTAGAAAGTCAGAGGATCACAAAAGCATTTGTGGTTCATCCTAAATCCATTAGCTGTTGGAATATCAATAGCCATGCCACAATTTTAGCTTAGGATAACACCAAGGATCATATAAGAGATCATTTCCCGAAGTTCAGAACTCCACGACAAGTAAGACAGGCCGCGACCGAAAAGCTCTGCAGTAGATTACAAGCTTTTCTGGCTTCTGTGCCTTTTTAGTTAAGTAATTCATGAGGAATCCTTTTCTTCTCTCCAGTAAGCAAGTGGAGGGAGACATTTGAAGAAAAGGAAAAATTAAAAGGATACGTGGAGGATGGACGAGACGGAGGAGAGAAGATGGAAAAAGCAGAGAACAGATGACAAACAGCTCAGCAATGAAACATTAATATGCCCACTGTGTATGGCATGGCAACTCTGCATTTTCTCTTGTAAAAAAAGAAAGAAAAAACTGAACCGTACCTCTCTCTGTGTATTAATCAGTTGCATACATTCTCAAAAAAGCAATTTTTACTGCAGGCATTTACATTTTTGTGCAATTTCCTCATACTTCATAAACACTAGGCCGGCTGGCTGCGAGACAATAAAAACGTCAATAAGCCCCCTCCACCCCCATGCCTGAAGAAAAGCAACAGCAGACACTCCCCCTGGAAACCAGTGGTGAATTTTGCATCGCGTGTTGAGTATTTCGTGGCACTTGATATCTCTGATATGTTTGGCACAGAGAGTGGGAGGAATTGGCAGTCACAAATGAGGAAAACACTGGAGGATGGGGTTGGGTAGCAGAAATGGAAGCGTACAGTGAAGATAAGCACGACCCATGCAGTTATTTGACAAGTACAGCTAACTACTGTAGGCTTTGTTATCTCTGTCTCTTTGTGCTTGTCAGCGTTAAAAAATAACTATATTGGAGTATGCTACAGCCTGAGAACAACAGAATATACCAAAGTGGAGTGTGAGTGGGAGAAGAGCACAACAAAGTGGACAATGTGCAACATTTGCAGCTGCTAAAAGTCTGACCAAGATACTGAAAAGCACTTTAAGAGAAGGCAAGGGGAGTAAGGAGGCGTAACACCACATGAAAATGGAGCTGAAGTGACAGCCAAGTTCTTATATCCTATAATTATAGCACATGCCATCACTTCTCCTCTCTTCACCTGTCCTCTCACCCCTTCTTTTTAACCCCCAACCTCTCACTTCCTCTCGGCAATCACTGCCACACTCCCAACACACATTTTCTCCCCTCCCACCCTGTCATCTGTCATTTTCATACCATTCTTCTATTTTGCCTCAACCTGGAGAGACATGGGTGTTTGCACTTGCGCTCACCCATGGGAAAAACTCGCCTGTTAGCTCACCCAGCAGGGCAAGTCTATCACCAGACTGCATTAGAACTTCTGGTTTGTCACATGCAACTGCATTAGCAGGGCAAATATTGAAATAAATTCAGGCTAAGCGGGCAGCCTGCAAGGATATTTTACTTTGTAGCTTAAAGGAGATTTGCCATTTTTTAAAAATTAAATACAAGATGTACAAATTAATGCACAAACACATTTTAAATTTAATCTGAATACACAAAATAATTCAATTCTTTACCTTATTTAATAAAAAATTACATCAGTGTATTCTCAAGTAACCCTTCTCCGATCTTTGTATACCTGTAAATTTTCCCAATATGTCTAAACAGTCTTACAGATAATTAGATACACCTAGCTAACTTACTAATTCAGACTAATTCAACAGTCCTGTGACTCTAAATTCATTAAGATTGGGATTTTTTTAAAATACATCTTTGCTGGAACTGTTTAAGAGGCATGGGGAGGATGTATTTTGAGCCATGCATATTATACATTTAGGTTCATAAGTTTTGGGACAATGACACATTTAATCTAAAATCCACCACAGTGAATTTTAAATCAAGCAGTCAAAATGTTATTGAGGTGCAGACTTTCACTTTTAATTCATGGGGTTTAACAAAATAATTGCTTTAACTGTTTAGGACTTACAGCCATTTTAATACACAGCCCCCCATTCCCAGAGGCTCAAAAGTAATAGGACAAACTAACATAATTTTTGGTATATGGAATGTTTTAATTACTTGCATAAATGTCCTTTGCCCCAATGACTGCCTGAAGTGTAGAACCCATGGACATCACCAAATGCTGTCTTTTCTCTCTAAAGATACAGCTGTCTTCAGTTGCTCCTTGTTTTTGGGCCTCTCTGCCCACAAACTGTTTTGACTGTTTTGGCCATTGAAGAATATCTCTTTGTTCCCTGTAAAACTCTTGGGTTGTTGAATCTGAGCAGAGAGTATAGCCCTGTACACTTCAGAATTCATCCTGCTACTTCTATCAGCAGTCGCATCATCAGTAAACACTAGTGAGCCGATTCCACTGGTAGCCATACATGCCCATGCCATAACATTGCCTCCACCATGGTTGACAGATGATGTGTTATGTTTCACATCATGAGCTGTTTCCTCTTTTCCTTCTTTTCATTACTTTTCTATACTTTTCTCTTTTCATCATTCTAGAACAAGTTCTTGGTTTCATCTGATTGTGGACTTTGATAATGATACAACTGGCTGCTCAACTGTGTTCTTGGCTTGGAAAAGATGTTGTGAAGGAGTTTTTCTTAACCAAAGAAAGAAATTTGTAATCATTCACTTTGATTGTCTTCTCTGGTCTTTGGGGCCTTTTGGTGCTGCTGAGCTGACCAGTACATTCCTTCTTTTCAAAAATGTCCCAGATTGTTGTTTTGACCACTCCTGAAGTTCTTGCCATCACTCTGATAGGTTTATTTTGGTTTTTCAATAAAAGTAATGGCCCCCTTCACTTGTATCGATCTACATCTCTTTGGACCTCATATTGAAAGTTCAGTGAACGGCTACTAAACACTCCAGATCTTTCATCTGCTCATTTTGTCATGGAATAATGAGGGCACAGACTTCAACTGACCATGAAACTGCTTGCCAGTAAATTGTCCCATTACTTTTGAGCCTGTGAAAATGACTATGTATAAAAAATGGCTGTCAGTCAGTGCAATTCTTTTATGAAAGCCTGGGCTTGTACCATATTTTGCCTGTTTGATTGTAAATCCCTGTGGTGGTGTACAGAGGCAGAATTACAAAAAATAAGCTGTGTCTTCATGCTGAAGTGGTTAAATTGAAAATGCAAAAGTAGTAGTTTCACCTTCAGTTGTCATTTAAATTTAAAATGAAAAAATCCAATCATTCAACAGTTTCAGTAAATGTTCTCTACTTTTACTGTTATCGTGATTTCTCTGAGGACTCAGTGAAAGGGCACCCTTCCAAATGGCATGTGGTGGATACGTGGTGAAATACTGCACTACGCCTCCCACTGTCAACTCATCTCCACAGAAGGCCAAAGCAAGTTAGCATCACTTGACAGAAAAAGAACCAACTGATTGATCAAGAAGATGAGGCTATAACTAATAAGGCTACCACTGCCACACTGCGATTAGCCAGAAGTGTGCCAGGAGATGCCAACTGCTTCTTGGTAGAACACCAGTCAAATCCCTGAATAAGCTGTTAGCCATTTCATGTAGCAACATTTGCAAGTATGGTTGGTGAAATTTGGAGTTTTTAGCAAAAGGTCCCTGGTTTAATTTTAGGTGGGGACACAAGCCCCTCTCACCATGGAGGGTTGCATTAGAAAGGGCATCCAGTGTTTAAAAAAAAAAAAAAATTAAAAACACTTCCAAATTACCCATGCAGATTTATCCGATGTGGCGACCCCCTGGGGAAAATGCAAGGGAGCAGCTGAAAGTACAATATAGTAAATAATCTTTTTTTTCAGTTTCTCCCTTTTAGGGGTCACCACAGAGAATCATCTGCCACCATCTCACCCTATCCCTTGCATACTCTTCTGTCACACCACCCTGCTTCATGTCCTCCTTCACTACATCCATGAACCTTCTCTGCGGTCTTCTTCTTTTCCTCCTGCCTGGCACTCCATCCTCAACATCCAGTATAGCCATTATCCCTCCTGCACATATGTCCAAAGCATATCAGCCTCGCCTCAGACTGTAATTTTACTAAACCACCATTGCAATGCATCCTTGGATGTGTTTACAGTATGTCTCAATGTTAGTGATTCACCTATTTTTCTTTCCTGTTTTACTGTGAACGTTAGTTGGCTGATGCGTCTTCCTTTGCTTTATTTCCTCTTCTCTCTCTGCCACCCTTTGTTTACATGGGCTGTTGATTGTTTTCGCCTGTGCCCCGCTGCCACCTGTGTCTTGCTGTTCAATCAGCCCTCTGTGCAGGCTAGCAATGCCTTCCCCTTTTTGTCAGATCATTGAGTTATTCACCCTATTCAGCCTGTTTTTCCCAGCTTGTGTCCTTCTTAAATAATACCTTATAGTTTAGATGCTCACTGGTAGCCCAGTACTTCAGTGGTTATTTTCCTGGCCATGACTTCTTTTTCACAAGGATTCATACTCTCTGAGCCACTACAGGGTTTATCAACCTTAAAAGACTTACGATGAACACTTTTGGGCTGATCAGACTCGTCAGCCTAAGCCAAATGTCCAGTGATTCTGTTCTGGAGGATTTGATGACAAATTCAACAACATGAATAGACTCCCCCCATGAAAGAGAGGATGATGGCCTTCCTTTCAAACTGGGTGAGCAAAATGCACGCTCCCTTTGTTCTCTATTGTTTTAGTGTTGATTGAACTGCTGTGTGTGTGTGTGTGTGTGTGTGTGTGTGTGCACGCAATTTTGACAAGATTAGGATATTGTGCTCTGCTTGGTTGGATTTAGCTCCATGTGTTAGTCCACTGAAGTGGTAGTTTTATTGCAGTTATTTGCACACTGAAAATAATCACAGTGGGCAGCAGTCATTCTAACAAGGTTACCTGGCTAGATGATTTTGTGTTTGCTTATTACCTCTGCAGGCTTGGTACTGGGTTGTTAGTCTGTTATGTTGATCAGTAAACATTTGATGCACATACAACAAAGTTTGTAACTCTGTCCCAACTGTGTTAGGAATGAATAGTTCTTTGTGCATGTGAAGGAGTGCTATGTGTATTGGTAAACAAGACTTTCAGTTGGCTGACAAAGCATGCAAATGAATGATACAGTTCTGAGGGAAATGATAGTGCTGGCTTCAGTAGTTCAGTTATTGTCTCACTTGGTTTCCTCAAAAATTTACCCCATTGAGCTGTAAAGCAACAATTATTTTGTTTACCATAGTCAGCATGTTAGTAGAGTGTGCAAGCATACATGGTTATCAATAAATAAGCCCCTCTCACCATAGAGGGATGCATCAGGAAGGGCATCCGGCATAAAAACCTCTGCCAAATTACCAATGTGGATGAATCTGCTGTGGTGACCCCTTAGGGATAAATCAAGGGAGCAGCCGAAGGTACATTTCAAGAAAAACCTAATGTGAAAGTGTAGACGAGCTAATGATAAAGGTCATAAGGTTAACTCGTTTGTAGTCATAAGCCAAATTACTGAGCAAACTGAAACTTAAACCTGATGCTGGACGCTAAAGGAAAATTATGGGGATCACCTGGAATGCATCCTTGGATGATTAGCTATTTCATGCATTGCCAGTAATTTGATACAGTTTTATTTTTTGTTGGATCCTCAGTCTATCCTGAAAGAAAAAGGCAATGTACAGTAATGTGCAGAAGTCTTCATTCGCTCCCCATTTCTTTATACTTTGCTTCCAAAGAACAAGACTTCTTTGTAATTTTTTAGTGGTCTTAAGCAATAGTCCCCCAGGGTTTTTTATCTGTTAAGCCACTTCACACTGACCCATTAAAATATTCAAGTATAAAATTGGCACCTAACACAAGGAATGAACCAATGTTGTTTTTACACAAAACAGGCAACTTAGCAAAGAACCTATTTTAAAATATATATTTAGGCACTTTGTTGCGAGCAGTCTGTCACAAAAACACATTCATTGTTCTCTTTTCTTTTCTTTGCAATTCCCAAAGAGTTATCAGCCTAAAACCTGGCGTATCTTGGCATGACATACAAAACTATTTACAGCAGATCAACAGTAACTGCTGGATTTTTCCCCTTTCTTAAGGACATGACTTTCAAAAGACATGCCACAGGCCCTGAGTGGCACATCTGGCCCTTCAGTTGATCCATTTACTGCATTTCAGCCAGTGGTGTTGGGGATCTTGTCAAAATTGATGGAACAGAACAATCAGATTTTTATCCACAATGCAGTACCATCAAGAAAGCATCTGATGGCAACCGTCAAAGGCACACACTGCTAATTCAAAAAAAGCCTATTTGGATTAAAAAAAACACACAGTGGTACACCATCAGTCATGGATTGGCTTCTGCAGACCAAGAACCTCAAGATTATTGAACCAGTCTGGGATCATCTTGACAGATAATGGAATAAAAGGCAGCCAGCATCCAAAGAAGAATTTATGAATGTCCTTAAGAACCCTGGAGAACGATTCCTGAGGACTTCTTAGAGAAATGAGAAGAAAGTTTGCCTAAGAGCGTTCAGGCCAAATAATGCCTTTCAAGCTGGTTAGAATTATATTGTTTTTCCCATATCTAGTATAGTTCCATTTACGCTTGCACATGTTTCAATTAATCTTTGCCCCTATTTTCCATTTTTCCAGAAAAATACAGTATAAAGAAATGAGGACTGGCTCAATACTTTTGCACATTATTTTATATATGTCACATGCACATCCTAGAAGACGGACAACATCCAGACAACAACTTCTAAGTGGTGAATCAATATTTCACAAAGTCTCCTGTGCGGTGCCCTGGGCTGCGTAAGGCCTTCACCAAACAATAGGCTCCTGACCTGCATTATTCATCCCTCACGCAATCACTCCTCTCTTACTGAGACACTAAGCTCACAGGGGATTCAACTTTCCCAAACTGAACTTCAGATATGAAAACCTTTAAAAACATCAGCCTCTCCTCCCTTAAATCTCTGCGGTATTTTGAATCTCTTCAAACCATCTCTAATAATGCTAACTGCATTGAATAATGCATTGCTGATTCATATCTCACAGTTGGGCCAAACCAGAATCCACTTGGTGTGACAGAAAGTCAGATGAATGTCAGTGTCAATGAGGAAAGCAAACAAAATTGATTGGGAATTTTTACAACCTGAAGTTGCTTTATTTAAACTGTGGTTTTATATGGGAATGTATCACATGTACGTTTCTTGATGTAAGTCTATCAGAAATATTTAAAAACCACACAAACATAGCTATACTTTTTAAATGTAAAAGTACTCTAATCACCATTAAATCTAACTTTGAGCATCCAATAAGCCTAACACAGTTATTACAAAATGGTCCAAATACTGGCAGCAGATTTTTAATGAACTTGACATTTAATGCTTCACGGCTTTTAGTAAGTTTTCCCTAATGTCTTTTCATAACGTGTAATTAGGCACGGACTTTAAATAATGTGTGCGTGCAAAGGTTCCTAACTCAGGAGATGAGGATCACTCAGTCTCAATCAGTGTATTATCTCTGCCGCAGACCATTACTGAAGCCGGCTACTTAATAGCCTCGAAATTAGATGTGGGGCTGATTGCACATTGATTATAACTGAATGAGGGCAGCGGGTGTCAATTGCAACATCCAAAGGGACTGTAAAGAGCACGAAGAGAAGACACCGGAGGAGAATTTTGTCAGTGAACAGATGTATTTTACACCTTGAAATTTGTCACTAGACTCAGTCTAATGTGACATAATAAACTTGAGGCCCAGTCAGAATTACAATACGTCACATCAGTCTAGCGGACCAATTCGCATTTGAGACAAAGATGGAGACAGATGGTGAGATATGCAGGAATACATACAGCCTCATAACCATTCACTGAAACATAAGAGAAAAATGGAACAAAACGTGGTGTGAACCGTTGACCAGAAAACACAAATTCTTTTGGGTACCCTCGCCTCCACTTTTACATGCCAGGTAGGCTGTTCTAAGCATCAAGGAGAACTTCCCACCATTCATCAATGGATGTTGGCATGCTTAAGTACCTTTTCAGTGTAGTCCAAGCCTGACTCCATGATGCTGAGTTTGGAGCTGTGTGGGAGTCATACCATCAGTTGCAGGACTCTTTATAATGACAAAATCTGTTTGAGGGACAATGAGGGACACTAAAACTTAGAAGCCATCTGAAATTTTGACATATAACTTAAAACCAGAAAATCAGTGATTTGGTAAACTGAACGAGGTTCACAATCCCTCACATTTCAAAGGTTGCTGTAATGTCTGACTTACAGAAAAATAGTGATAAGTTTTCTTGTCAATGATTGGCTGTATTTCACAAATGTATAAGAATTAAAATCCATTGAGAAGCTAAGGAGGTTTACAGAGAATCATATCCAGGATAACAGCTCTAGTTCTTGATTGGACCTAACTTAGCTTTAGATATTATGCTATAAATAAACCTAATGATGGCATTTATAGATAGATGGCAGATTGCATTTTATGAGTTTCAAAATCCAGACCACTACTTTAGTAGTATTTGTGAAAATAGAAAAGTACCATTTAAAATGATAACTGTGACCCTAACCTTGAGCACCATTTAGGTCAAGGCCCATTAGGTGATCACTTTGTGTAAAATCTTGAGTAATAGTCTTGTTGGAGTAGCAATTCTTGTGAAAATGGAAAAGAAATCACAAAATGAGAAGTCTGACTTTGAGCGCAGTTTGAGTAAAGACCCTCAAGATGATCATTGTGTGTAAGTTTGATTACATTTTTACCAATACTCTTGGGTAATGTTTCTCAAACTTTTTTAGGATGCCCCACTTTAGAAGCTAAACACAGGTCACCCCTCGCACCTCACAAAAATGCATGTCCCACACACCAGAATTTTAGCCATCAATAACAAAAAAAAAGGACTTAAAACTGCATATTATTGGCACAAAGGCATCAGCAAATGTTTGCTTGTTTCTTTTTCATATGAAAACCATATCTATTCTCTTTAGTTTCACTGAATATTGTTCATCTGGTTGTCCGCGCCCCACCGGTGGGACCCGCCCCACGGTTTGAGAACCGCTGCTCTAGGGGGAGTAGTGATTTTTGTGCACTGTAGACAGACAGATGGAAGCCTCGCCATGCATTAGCTCATCGGTCCATTGACTGGATGAGCTGAAAACACAGGTTTAGGATTAAGAGTGTAACAGAAAAAAATAATTTAAAAGTGATATTCCCAACCTCCTGACTATCTCTTAATGAACTATTAAATATTGCTCATATTATTAGAGTAAACATAATATATTTCATAATTCAATGACATTTAATTGACAGCCTATTTGTTTAGGGAATGGTTGTGCTCTGACAGCCATACAGCTGTCATTTCACACTACCCAGACTAGTAGTTTGAATTTAAAAAATTTACAATGCATACATGTAAATTATATTCCTGTCTTATATGTTTCATGGTATGTTTCATGTACTGAACCGAGTGTATAAAAACCACAAACATAAACTGTGGTGTGAAAATACACCGGTTGGTTGACTCAGTAGGGTGAGCTGTATCTGAGTGTGTTCTTAGTGTAGTTTATTTTTGACTTCCTTCCTCTTCTCACAAGCCTGACTTTTTGTTTTGTTTTCTTCTAATTGGAAAAAAATGGTATGATATACAGAAATTTTTGTACACAAACTTCCCCTTGTTAGAAAGTCAAGGAAGGATGTGAAACAGATGTTAAGGAAGAGGGGCAAGGGGCAAGGTAACGTCACCTCAGCTTTCATTTTGAAACAATTTTTCAATCAAGACTAATGTCCAGAATAGACAGTTGGATTTAATTTCCTGTTTAATTTGCAGTTATTTTTGCCTTCCTTTGTTTTTATATGAAGGCATTCATTGGGGGGATGTGAAAGAGTTTTAAAGAAGGCAAAAAAATCCCTAAGAACCACCTTCCGCTTGCTTTTTTTTCCCTATAAGTAGTTTTTTTGTGTGGCTGTTTTTCTTCTTCATACATAGCTTATGATTTTGTGGTGACTTGCAATTTTTCCCATTCAACATACTGTAGGAGGCAGACAAACTACCCCTGACCCATAGTGAGAGCCTGCTCTTCTTTTTCCACAACCAATGGGGGAAAAAAAAGCCAAGCTTTACAAAAACCAATGTCCTGGAGTGTTAACTTTTGAAAATCTGAACCAGCCAAGAGGACAGAAATTGCCTCAATGTGTGCGACAAGACACAAGGGATAAAATGCAGTGCAGTCACACACAAAGTGGAACACCTGGTCACCATACTTGTACTTCTTGTTGCTGAAGACTGCTGTCTAGAATTCTGGCTGTGCTTGGGCTTGTTTTCATGCTGCAGAATAAATTAAATTTAATGCCTCCTGAAGGCATTGCATAATTATGAAGTGCCTATGTGGATAAAAGAGAGACATACTGAGGGGACCGCTCAGGTAAAATAACTAAATCTTTCCAATGATGTAATTCTAATTGCAAACCCACTTGTGCTTTCTCTGACTGGGGCTGTCCAGATTGACAGGGAAGAGGGGGCGATGTGTTCAAACTTG
>VUQH01067644.1:0-14174 GCA_015106775.1 Etroplus canarensis
GTGTGTATGGCCATAGAAACTTTACAGGAACAGGAGACTCTATCTTTTTTTTGAAAATGCATTAACAATACAACTGAATACAACTAATGGAAAGTTTTCTGTTTTTATAGTGAAGTTTTTTATTTTTTATTTTACAGGACTTTAAATTTCATAGGACATATTTAATATATGTTACAATGATTTATCTAACTAAATAAACCATTTTCCCTCATCTTTACAGTCATTTTGACCACTCTCAGCACCCAATAATACCCAAACAGCACCTGGCTCGACAAGATTTTGTCATTGATGAACCACTTGATTGCATTAGTCAAATGACAGAGAGAACAAAGAATCAGGGTGACAATCATATCAACACAGTCAAAGAAAACATCAAGATGGCATGCAGAGCAACAGTCAAATCAATGCAACAAAGCAACAGAAGCCGAAAGTTGATTTGACAAACTGATTATGAAAATCAAAAGTTCTGAGTTTAAAACACACAGTCAAAGGTTTTGTCACATGTTCAGTAAACAAACACATTGCATGTGGAGGGTGGTTAGCACTGTTTTCTCACAGCAAGAAGGTTCCTAGTTTGAATCCAGAGGTAGGTCTTTCTGTGTGAAATTTGCACATTCTCTCTGTGTCTGTTTGGGTTTGCTCTGTGTACCCTGGCTTCCTTCCACAGTCTAAAGACATGCATATTAAGTGTACTGGTTATTCTAAATTGGCTATTGGATGTGAGGTAGATCAAGTTTGTAGGATGGCTGAATGTATGGTTAAAAATGTAACTTGTAGTCCAAAGTGCTTTGAGTGGTCAGTAAGTTTAGAAAGGTGGTATATAAATGTAAGTACATGTAAACATAATTCTGACGCAAATGGAACCTCATACACCAATCATACCTCTTAATGTAAAAATGATCTGCTAACTTACGAGTCCACATGGTTCTCAAAAGACAGGATGACAGGGAAAGGTGAGGTCTTGAAGGCACACTCAGCAATAGCCTCGATCACCTCCTAAATACCCAATGAAAGACAAACATTAGAAAATAAAACTGTAAATTTCACTGAATAAATGTACCAAAGGCTTAATGTTGGTAGCATAAACTGAATAATGTCATGCACATTAACAACACAAAAGTTTGTTGTTGGTTTATGCATCAGACATGCAGTTTCCTATCTGAGTACAATGATTTCTAAGCCTTCCTACACTCTCTTTCAAAGAAACTGCCCAAACCTGCAATTTTTTGTTCTGTGAACCACTATTATAGACTCGTAGGATACCATTAACATAAAATATCTGGTCAACAATGATCCTGTAAAGTAGGTCACAAATTGCACATATTTAAATAAATGGGAGCTGAACGATGAGGTAGAATCACTGCTCAATTCTGCTAAAGTCAGTTCAACATCTGATATCAAAGCCACTCATCTTCAGAGTCAATTACACCATCATTGAGGCAGTTCAGTTAAAGCCTTAATTTCTTCCAATAAAAATCTTTGTCTGCAACTCAACCCTCTGTATTTGTAGCTCTCTTCCATCTTTTACAACTCCTCTCTTTTTTATTTCACTCTTAGACTAATTGCATTAGGCTTGTTCTGCCTCTTCTGCTACTTTCATTAGATTTTAATTTCCTCTATCAATCAATTCACCCATCTCTTTCTTCTTTTGTCTTGACACCTACTCTTCCCCTAAATTTTCAAGCCCTCATCCTTCTATAAAAGCATCTCATCTTCCAACACGTCAGTTAATTGCCCCTCAGTGCTTTTCTTAAGGGGCTATTCAATACATCCCTGTTCTGAGTGATTGCCATCTGCTGCATGCATGCCCCACTTTCTTTCCCCCCACTTCAATGGGGTTTACCATTGCCATACCGCCAATCTAAGCTTAAGGAAAATATACTACTCGAAAATATATGGAATCCAGGAAATTTGATATTAGTTTTAATTCAGTTCAATTCAATTTAGTTCAATTTCAGTGTTATTTATATAGTGGCAATTCAAAACAAAAGTTGCCTTAAGGTGCTTTACACTGTAAGGTAAAGACTCTACAATATTTGAGAGGAAATCTCAACAATTAGACGACCCCCTATGAGCAAGCACTTGACAACGGTGGGGAGGAAGAACTCCCTTCCCTAACAGGAAGATACCTCCAGCAGAACCAGGCTCAGGAGTCATCTTCCTTGACCAGTTGAGAGGTAAGGAATGTAATAGATCAGTTAGCAGAATACCACTGTGCATTTCAACAGGAAGAACGGTGGTGAGAGCCAACACCAAGTGAGAGCACCACCAAGGGCAAACCTTTCCAAATAGAACTGTGCTTGGTGATGGTGCTTTTAATATTTACTGATCTCTTCACCCCCGTTGTATGCACTGTATTGAATTACTGCTAAGACAAGAACCTCCACAAACTTCTTCACAGCTGCCATACATTAAAACTAGTCAGCTACAAAACAAAGTTTTTTATTGTGAAACAGCCACAGGAAATACAATTTGTTTGTTACGTGAGCCTTTGAAAAATGTCTTTAAAATAAGTCAGGGTCATCTTCTGCTTTTCTATCACTTTTGCAAAAGACTAGCAGAACAAGAAGAAGCCACAGTCTGCTGCTGGATGAAGAGCTTCAGTTTATTTGACACTAGCAACCACTTGTGCGACCAAATCAACCAAGACTGAAATCTTCCTGCAGTCGCTCTGGGACAAAATATTGTCACAGCAATATACTGTATTGCATCTTTTAGAGATAAGTTATTAAAATTTTTATTAGAAAGTGCAGTAGCTCTAAACCTGAGTCACCAGAGTAGCTACTTTCTGACTCATTGTTATGGTGCATATCAAAAAAAGGGGATGAAGTAAACAGAAGTTAACTTGCAGTGACTTACAGGTGGCAGCTGAGGAAGAATGCAGACTGATTCATTGAGTGTCTCAACAATCCATGTACTGCAATACCATTTTTTATCATAGGCAGCATATCATGACAATATAGTCTTATATTGTGATTCCCACCCCTATTCTGAAGGATTTTAAGGCAAAATCATCACGCAGAATTATATACTGAACAGAAAGACTGACTAAAGCGTAATGTTTCTAATCCAATTTGCTTTGACTCTTCATGCTTCAGCATTTTGGAGCAAAAGTGAGTTGTATGTTTACCTGGCTAACAACATGCTCCAACATCCAACCTAAAAGTGTGCATTACACTGAAAAAATGTTTTATTACCAAACAGACTAATTAAGATAAAATGTAGAAGAATCCTGAACTAGAATTTGTGGAATAAATCTTTAAATGTTCTTTTTCTATTTAGGTATGTTTAACCCAAATCTAGCAACTGAAACACAGTTTATTGTAGAAATAACTCAAACACCAATCACAGTTAGTTTGATGCAGTGGTTGGATGAGCATAAAATGACCACATACGCCACCACAGAATGCTCCTCTCTGTGTCCACTGACAGGCATATTAGCCTCTACTGCCATACCTTTGCATGTATTGCCATTACCATCTCTCTGCTCGTTACCTTGAAGGAGATTTCAGTTGTCATGGTGAAGCCATGGGTGATGACAGGCTCTTCTTCTGTGGTGCGACCCTTCCAGCAGTCCAGTTCAATGCAGCGGCACCCAGACAGGAGGACCTGCTTGTACATCTCAACTGAAGAATTGCCTGCGAGCTGGCCAGCTGTACCCAACATATAAACACACAAACACTACTATAGGTAACAGCTCTATTGATCCTAAAAGCACCGGGATAACTCACAAAAGCACATCCTCCCACTTTTCAAGAGCTCATTAACTGTATTATTGCTAGGCTGCAGTAAAACAATACAATTGTCGTTATCTGTAGCAGGCAAATCTCATCACCCTGTCACCATTAGCGACGCAATTATCTCTTCACATTAGCAGCATTCTTTCCTGCAATGTAAGTGGAGCTGGGTTAAAATGAAAGGCAGGCCTTTGTTGTCACTTCAGGTGATGCCATTCATTTCCACCACTTTTTCAGCCTTTTCTTTCCCTTTTGTGACTGACATCTTAACCCAGCTCCATTAGGTGAAGCATTTCTTTACAGAATGAGTTTTAATGTTGACATGGATGAAAAATTGCTTTAATTTACCAAAGCTCAATAAGATGATATATATGAACGTACTTCAATAAGTTGAATATCTTGTCGTCTGAGTAATTATTTTGTATGGCTTTTTCTTGTAACATTGTGAAACACAAACACTTCAAGGATAGAAATAGGTTTCACATTGTGACCTCTCTTTGTTCCCTATTAGAATATGATATAATATGAATCACTAAGAAAATACAGGAAGAAAAACAGTGTTCATGAGGAGAAAAATCAAAGACCTCTTGTTTGATTTTCTCATTTCTTCATTCTGCCAGCTATGAGGCTGGGCTATTACAGAAATTCCATTTTTTTCCAATCGCTGGAGAAATCTGATCCACTTGAAAGATTCAATGCTCTCCAGTTCCCCTCAGAATAGATTTGAATAGATGAATTCTAATATCCATTGAAGAGAAAATGGCCTCTGCATTGTGCCTGCCATGCTTGCGCGCCGCTGGGAACGAGTTACTTTGACTACCAAAAGAAAGAAATATTTAACTCATGAATATCAATGAATCAAGTCTCATGGCATAACTTGATTGGATAACCTCTTGAGAAGTAACACAGGAAAGGGAACTTGATATGCACAGGCGCGTTTGATTGACTGACCTGTGAGGTATGAAGTTGAGTGTATTCACTTGTGCAACCATAATTGTATTTCTAAATGAACGACTGATCTTTTCATTTATAGAAGAATAAAGGATGTCCCAGTACAATCAGTCAGGAGGAAAATCAACTTAAGTGTGATTTCAAACCAGACAGATAAAGCTCCTTATACACAGAAGATATTTTAACGTGTGTGTGTGTGTACCTGTGAGGTATGTGTTGTGTGAGGAGTTGATGAAATAGTGAGAGAGGGGAAGGGTCATGTCTTCACTCTGGTCCAGCTTCTCAGGGGGAATGATGCTGTTCTCTTCCCCATTCAGGTACCTGGCAAAGCCTTCCATTGAGATTTGACCTGCATGAACACAACACAGTGCAACTGTCAGCATCATAAGTCTTAAAATCTTTTTTGGTTAAAACTAACCTTCACGTCCAAAGTAATGTGGTATTCTCTGTTTTTCCAGTTACCGACTAATTCCACAAAAGGACTAAAACCAATAATGAGCTGATCTGCCTAATTTGTATCCAAAGCTTGATACAGAATATTCTGTGCCACTGTTGAACTTGCTGAACAGTTCTTACACTTTAATGATCATAGGCACTGCATTTTTTGAGTCACTTACCATAAAGAATCATAAGTGCACCAAAAGGGTATTATTCCATGGCTGGGAGAATCCCCAGCACATGTCAAATTTATTCTGGTTTAAAGAGAGTTTAGTAAGAATTGCATATCCCTGCAATATTTTTTAGGATTTAAATTTTCAAGGAAGGGTGAATGGGCATAAGACTCAGTGCCAAAGACAGAGTATGGAACACTGCCAGATGGACTAACATATTGTTGGTTTTATTTTTTAATGAGATTTGTTGCCATGATAAACATAAAGTATGTGGCCTGTCTGATCCTTTTAACCACACTAACTAAAATATGGTACGTGGCGTATGGTGGCATACGTGTCACCAATTTTTTTTAGTTTCCCCCCATTTCCACTGCCTTACATGCAATATACAAATTACAGCAGAACTAAAAGAAGCTATGAGAACATTTGAGCATTCCTCTGGACACTATTATGTGTTTTTTTCTTTTACCTTTTATTTCAAAATTATTTTACCAGCTTTAAATGGACTTGGTTTCACTGCAGAGGTTTTGGTTTGTTCATCTGTAAATTTATGAGGAAGCTGCTTTTGCTTTTGTTTCCTTGTGTTTGCATTTACTGCCACTTTTAACTGTACTTAAAAAACATAACAGCAGGCGTATTCACAAGTAGTTTCAAGACTGTGTTTACATTTTAGTAAAAGTTCAACTGTATGGATTTGGAATTATTGATTAATTCACAAGCCCCTCTCACCATGGAGGATTGTGTCAGGAAGGGCATCTGGTGCGGAATTAATAAAGTATTCTGATTCTGATACACACAGTGGGACACCAACACATTACAGCTGCAGGAGCCTTCATTACGTCCCATTCTAAATTCATAGGCAATAATATGGAGGTGGTCCCCATTAGCAGCTACGTCAGCTATCAGTAGCGTAGTGGTTTGCACATTCACCTTATATGCAAAAGGTCCCTGGTTCAATTCCAGGCAGGGACATGTGCCCCTCTCACTGTTGAGTCAAGAAGGGCATCTGGTGTAAATCCTCTGCTAAATTACCATTGCAGATTAATCTGCTGTGGTGACCCCTTGGTGAAGAATACAAGGGAGCAGCTGAAAGGTACAGTCATTCACTTGTCTGGGAAGCTTTTTTTACAAGATTTGGGATTGTGTTTGTAGGAATTTTGGACCATTCATCCAGAAGAGAATTTGTGAGGTCAGATACTGATGCTGGATGAGAGGGCCTAGCTCACACTCTCTGTTCCAGTTCATCACAAAGGTGTTTGATGGAGTTCATGTCAGGGCTCTGTGTGAGCCAGTCAAGTTCTTCCACAGTATACTTGTCTAACCATTCCAGAAAAGGGATTTCCCAAAACTGTTTCCATGTAGCTGGAAGCACAGAATTGTATAAAATGTCTTGACAAGCTGAAGCATTAAGTTTTCCTGTAAGAAAAACTAAGGGGCCCAGGTGGATCCCAGAAAAACAGACCCATAGCATTATCCCTTCTCCACCTTTATAGTTGGCACAATGTAGTTAAGCAGATAATGTTCTCCTGGCTTTCACCAAAACCCAGACTCAACCATCAGGCTCCCAGAGATTCATCACTCCACAGAACATGTTTCCACAGCTCCAGTGGCGGTGTGTTTTACACTACTCCATCTGATGCTAAGCATTGTGTTTAGTGATGTAAGGCTTGTATGCAGCTGCTTGGCCATGGAAACCCATGACATGAAGCTCCCAGTGCACAGTTAGTTTTTGTGCTGATGTTGAAGCCAAAGGAGGTTTGGAACTCTGCAGTTACAAAATCAGCAGAGTGTTGGCGACTTCTACACACTATGCAATGCAACACTGGGTGACACGGTCTGCAATTGTACATGCTCTACCACTTTGTGGCTGAGTTGTTGTGGTTCTAAAGTATTCCCACTTTGCAACAATACCACTTATGGTTAATTGTGGAATATTTAGGACGGAAGGAAACTGAAAAACTGGCATCATATTACAGTACCACACTTTATTTCAGTAAGCTCTCCAAAACTACCCATTTTTTTCCATGAATGTTTGTAAAGGCAAACTGCATGTCTAGGCACTTGATTTTATACACCTGTAGCAATAGGACTGAATGTAACCTGAATTCATTAAGTGGTGTGACCCAATACTTTTGCCCAAATACTGTACCTCTAATTATGACATTGCAAGTCTTAAAAAGGCTCCTTGGTTCAGCAGGTAGATTTCATGTACATGTACTTTTCTCCATTTCAGGCTCCACTGCTTCAGCTGATATTGCTGTTAACACTGAGTAATACAGTGTTCTGATAAAGCTGACTTACCTATGAAGCTGCTTCTTCGTTTTGATTGTTTGTCAAGGTCATTCATGTTAAGCTTTACGTTCTTGCTGCCATCACTGAGCTTATCTGCACTGAATGTGTCTGAGGAAGTGAATAATGTTAAATAAATAAGTAATAAGTGGTTGGTGAAAAGCTCCACATCTCCATCCATATGAGATTACATTTCCATACACATTACCAAACACATCACACACCTCACCTGCATGAATTAAATTTTCAACATATAGTTGCTGCTCAAAGCGCAACGCTTCCGCCACCTGCCTACACACACACGCTTACTTGAGATTACGCTAAATATGCTAAATGATGCAAGCTTGACGGGTGCAGCAGGTCCCTCCGGCCACTTTATGCTAATTAATGCAGTGCCGCCCTCTGCAGAGTTGCTGGACTAATTAACGCTGGCTGCTGTCTGTGACATCTGAGCTCTGTCGCATTCATCGTCTTACTCCCTCCTGGCTGCCAGGATCTCCCTTTGCTAGGCTGAGGTATAACCTTTGTATCCCTCACTCCACACAGGCGCATACAGAGAGTTTTCCCAGTTCTCAAGACATTTGTGGGTCAAACATGGAAAAATTGTGTCAACATAGCTGGGATCATACTGCAGGTGTACCTGAGTGAGAAGCTACAGGTGTTATTCTCAAGGTGAAACTTCAAAGGTGAAATGTTACAAAAGGATTCAAATCAAGCAAAACTTTAACTATTGATCACAATAACGAATCATATTGAGCCAAGAGGAAACTGAAAGACAAATGTAATCTGATTTTAACCTGTAAGACAAACATAGAGGAGATATGACAAAGAGCTTCCTCTCTGCAATCCATGTGAATAAGCTGACTATCTACTCCTAATGTCTGAGACTCTGAGTGTCTTGTTTCATTTAGTATTTCATTCATCTGCCTTCAAACAATGTCATAACATTTGAGTGAGCACAGACTGAAGAAGTCAAAGACAATGACTTAGCACTGAAGCGATGAATAAGAGGTATAAAACTTAAAAAACTCCAAGTCACAAATAGAGAAAGTGAGACATGGAGAGTGAGCAGAAAAGAAAAATAGTCCAGTTCCTCCTCATCAATTATCCAGCCTATTTCTGGGGCATCTTCAGCTAAAGCATATGGGTCTATGCATGCTTTATATTGCAGGCTAAAAGCACATGCTTGAAATGCATACCTAAAACTGCCATGCCACCCATGATCCACGTACATTTTCATGAACATGCGTGTCCTTGAGAGAGGAGAAACTATGTTTATGTGCATCTGAATGTGTGTGTGAAGGTAGCATGTGGAGCTCTGGACCCCTCTGCAGAGCAGATGGCAGCACTTCCTCCGGCTAGATAAATACTTCACATGGGGAAATCTGTCACTGGGACAGGGAAGGGCATGCTTCCAAAGAGCCTGGGACAGGATGAATACAAACATCACAGTATGAGCACATGACTGTGATCAGAGTCAAAGACCTGGATATGTGTTCTCTAAAAAATCATTTTTAACTAATTTAAGGACCTGTGATTTATTCTATCACACATGCAAACAAAGTAAAGTACGCACTGTACTCAAGGGAGATTATTAAACAGACACTGCTTCTGGTTCAGCATATTTTCAATGTAATCAGTAATAAAACATGTGCATGGAGTTGAGTCCACTTCTTACTCAATGTCATCTTGGACATCTCCATACTGACTCTGGTTGAATAAGCAGCTAAGATAACAGATGGATGCATGACCTCCTATTTTTTAAAAGACGTTTTGATATTCGAGACCTCAAAGGAGAGAATAATCTGACAGTATGTAAACATAAAGAGCAAATAATTTAAATGCATGTATAGGTGGTATACTCAAAGATAGGGGTTAGTCTAACATGATGGAAAAAATCAACAGAGATTTACTCATAATAAACCGTACATCATGTATGATAAGTCACTCATTTTGGCACACTTGCAGAACATGTATTTCCAGCAGAGATAAAATTTGAATTGGCATATACTAGACCTTGCTGCCTGATATCTGGAGTGGGATATTTTCCAGTATTGGCAGCTTTGGGTCCACTGACACTTCAGACGTCATGAAAGCACAGCATGTCCAGGAGTGCTGGCTCTCCAACACTCATCCATCTCAGTCCTTACTATATTATTTTGTGGCACTCCTGAGGTTTTAAATGATAAAGCTAACCTCCTTTATAATTCACCTTTGCACATGTGATTTTTGCCATTATTTCTGTCCATTTTTTACATATAGTTATGAAGTTAGATGATTGAGGTCTTCTGCAATATAATACAATACACACAATTCACATATGCAAATGCACAAAGCCAAGGTAGTTTAAACAATGACATGTTAAGAAGCCAAGACAGGCATTCAACAATTTGACAATACGGAAATACATGAACATTATAAACTGCTAAATGATAGCAGTTCAGGAAACAGTGATGTGTACTGCACAGAACACTTGGAGAGCAATTAATTGTTGTTTTATACACTTTAGATTTAGTGCAGTTTAAACAAAAGAGAGATGTTGAAAGGTGGATTTTCTAACCTTTGAGGCAAACCAGGCAAACCATATCTCCCTGTTAAAGTCTGTGCAAGGTTAACCAGCTACTTACTCTAGCTTTATGATGAATTACACAGACAGATATAAGACAGGTATAAAACTTCTTCTTTTAGAACCCACCAGAAAACAAATAAGCTAAGCTATAAAGTGACATTTTACCAAAATGTCAAAATATACAGTACTGTTTAACAGCCTTGAACCACCACTCATTTCTGTATATTTTGCTTCAAAGGAGCCAGGCTTTATTGTGATTTTTTTAAAGTTGTCTTGAATAACAGATCTCCAGGTTTTCTGAAGGTCTTTTAAAGTTTTTCTTTGGACACTGACTGCTTTTTAAAAACTCATTTTCAGTCCAGTCCCTGCTATCCAATCATTTTCAAAGGAATGTTTTTGTTTTTTGATTGTTAAGGCATCGGATGCTGACCTATGAAGAGTATCTGAAACTTGTGTCCTTAACAAATAGGAAAAAATAAAGCAAAGACCTGACACAGGACCTAATGCATCTGCTGTTTGCCAAAGCCTCATCAGAAATGGTCTCAGTGGAAAGTTGGATGTTAAGAAACCATTCTTATTTATACAATTCTAAAGAACTGGCTGAAGACTTCTGCATAGTACTGTAGCTTAAAACTACAGCGCACTAAGCTCTTTCAGTGATGGACTGTGCACATTACAAGGGCCATATGTTTCTGTTTTTGTAGAAAATTCAGTTTAGAAACAAGTTGGGGCAGGTAGGAAGATTCACGATTCATTCTAAGAATAGGCACATAAAATTTAATGAATGAACACACTATAAACTGACTCCCAAACACTGTAGCATGCATGCAAAACATCTGAATATGTTCAACAGTGAAACACATGTTCTATGCTGCACTCCACGTGCCACTTCTTATTTATTATATTTAATTCAATAAAATTCATACACACACTTTTTTCCAAGCACAGTACTGTATCATTTTTTTTTAAATGGGGAATTTCTTATGGTGAGTTTAGCACCGTTTGAAAGGGGTGGAACATTTCACTGGTGGTGATATGTCTTTGACTGGTGGTATTTACAGATGCCTTGGCACCCCACTATGTCCCCTCACTTTTAAAACCTTTGGACACCATCCAGCAGTCTCTATGGCAACACTCCTGCCAAATTTATTTGTACTGGTGGCTGGAGTGAAAGGTTAGTAAAGTAAGAAGAGGATGATGATGTGAAAGCAAAAACAGGCATAATTGACCTGTTTACAATAATTAAGTTGATCTGTACTAAAAGGTGTTATGTGTATCTCTATTTACACATAAGCTTGTTAGTGTGCCTGGGACTATATTGACAGAAGTTTGAGCCACTGACCTTTCTGTGCCAGCGAAGTATTGAGTTCATATTTGTCGACCAGCAGCTGGACCTGTTCTGGTTTGAGTGGAGGGTAGAGTATCTCATTCAGACGAGGGTCTCGCTGTTTACTGTTAATGAACTCTGTCATTTGCTCCACTGTGAGGTATGGTCGACTCTTAGCCCCCCTGAGCAGAGAGAGAAATAGGATAGAAATGAAAGAAAATTAGACAAAAAACACCTTAAGCGTTACTAACTACGGTGCATGCACAAGAACAGGATTCAAACCTCTGATATGAGGAAATGAAACAAAGGGAAGATGATGGTGGGGAGGAGCTGTAATTAAAGTGCATAGAGATGCGGTGAGGGAGAGCAACAGGTACGCAAAGGAATAGAGGATAAAATGTTCTGTTGAGTAAATTATAAGATTTGATTAAAATGCCTTTCACATCTAAGTGTGTTCAACTAAATTATCTTCTCCATATCCTCCTGGCTCTCATGCTTATCGCACTTAACTGTGATTAAAATACAGATTTATGACTTAGAGCAGCACCGGCCAAGCTGGCGTGCTTCCTCAGCTGATGGTCTGAGTCCCTCAGGACCAAGGGGCAGTTCTACTTCAGTAGCATGAGAAGCCAAACAACTAGGCTTGAGAAGTCACAAGCAGGATCATTAGAACACACTTTCCTGAGCTAATTAGCTTCTTATTATGGTGTCTTGAATCTGGCAAACCATATTGTCCTATCAAGGGTGGCAGGCATTGTCTAGCTGCCAGTCTGTAAAGAGCAACAGATGGTTTAGAAAAAATTGTGTCAATTATAACTGGGAATTACCATACTCTTTGGAGGCTGGAAAGGTGATGACTAAAACACACATAAACAACAGGGGGAGACACAGCACTTACACTTCAGAGAAGATGTGGTCCAGCTCGGGTCGAGAGCAGATGTTGTTCAGGAACATGCTGTAAACCTCTGGAGTGAAGTCCTCCTGAGGAATGGAGTCACTCTGCAGCAGACAAAAGCACCATGGGTGCATATTAATGCATGGAAAATTTGGTGCAGCAGGTGGCCTAGTTTGGAGACACTATGAACGAGCTAACAAAAATGTAGATTCAAAATTTATAAGTTGATAGATAAAGGATAATTCCAAATGATGAGTTGTGGGGAAGACTTTTTTGCATGCCACAAGTACCATTAAACACAAGTAGTTTTTTTTTGTGTTTTTATTGTTTAAATAAAAGGTTCTCAACTCTATTTTTTGGGTTAATGCACCAATTCTAGAAGCGTCCATTCAATAGGGCATATTCAAGAACTATATCATACTGTTATCCTCTTTATCTGTGAGGTGCTGGTCATGTTTTTTTATATCTACTGTATGTAAGGCATTGATCTTATGTGCACAATAAAGAGAATTTTATATGCGTATTCTCTTGGGAAAACAACACCTGTGCCATAAGAAAACCAAAAAAAAAAAAAAAAACTTTCAGTTGATGGTAAAAGGTGGATATGATAAATCAAATATTTGCACAACAGGCACATAATTTAGTTTGGACCCAAAGAACACTTCGGAATGTTTCAAATTATATGCACCTGTCACTTAAGACCAAATCTTTTTGTACAAGCAGTTCTTGCATGAGGACCACTGAGTTATATAGAAAATAATACTTTCTTTTCAAACTCACCCTGCACACTATTGAATATGTTCTATACAACTCTTCTTGTGCAGACTTCTCGGTTACAGTACCCTTGAAGTAAAATACATTCATCCAAGCCACTAATATGCCTACAAGAAACATGGATCTTTCATTCCATCTGATGTCGTATAGCTGGTCCTCTTGAAGCATTTACACAGATCCAAATAACAAACAGCAAATGACTGTTTGCAATTTGCACTTAGAGCAAGGGCTTCTTATAGGGCTATCAGAGCCAAGCAGGTATGATAAAGACACAGTGTGCTCAGCAGCAGGGAATAGCATTGTGTCAGCAAGAAACAGAGCAGAACCAGACAGTCTTAGAAATGGTTGGGAGAAAGGGAGGTGAGGAAGGATGCACAGAGGGAGGGGGATGCAGGTCAAGCCCTGTTGAAACTCACTGAGTCATTCAAAAGACATTGGTGCGAGCTGGTTTGTGTATGCGCTTTTGCCTGTGAGTGTGTGCGTTTGAGGGATTAACAGCAATACCATTTAGCTGTAATTACTTGTGCAATGGAATAACAGCAAATCCCAGAAGACCTTCACACACCAACCCGTTTTTACCTCCTGCTCTTTCTCACTGTGCTAATTATGTATAACTTGTTCTGTCTGTGGATGTGTGTTTGTATTTCTGTGTGTATATAAATTAATTCTATTCGTATTCAGAATCCATTGTCTGTAGCCAGAGTTTGACAGTAAGAGACTCCACATAATCTGAAATGTGTAATCAGATTACATATAACAAGTAGCTGCAATCACCTACAATTGCATTTATTTAAGATGCAATCAGATTATATTTACATTGTCAAGAACTTCAAAAATTGATTCTGTTCATCTGGACACAAAGTTTTCCGTAGGAGAAACGTTTCGTCACTCATCCAAGTGACTTCTTCAGTCTCAACTGACTGCAGGACTCTTCAGCCTTATTAATGTAAATTCTCATGACCATAGATCAAACAACCACAGATCAAACAGCACGTAAGATGGCTGATTAACCACCTTTCGC
>VUQH01067646.1:0-12780 GCA_015106775.1 Etroplus canarensis
CCTACATTTAAAGTCCCTACTCTCACCTCCACCCTCCTACCTTTCCTTCTCTCTCTCTACCTCCTAACACGCTTTCCCCCTCTCCCCCTCCTTGGTCTTCGGCCAACAGTAGCATAGTTTCCACCGTCACCCTGTTGGCTAACGGCACCGGAGGCGGTCGTTGTTAACCCGGACCGCGAACGATCCGGTATGGAAGTCGTGTTATGAATCTGCATATTTGATTTGGCAAAGTTTTTACGCCGGATGCCCTTCCTGACGCAACCCTCACCATTTACCCGGGCTTGGGACCGGCACTAGGACTACACTGGCTTGTGGGCCCCTGTGGCTGGTTTATAAAATAAAAAATATGATGTATATTAATTCTAGAGATTTAAAAATTGTGAAGAGTGCATGAATAATTATTTTAGCTTTGCAAGGATACGTCTACAGGGAGCTTATGGCAACTGTCATAGGGTGAGAAGTGGGGTACACCCTGGATAGGTCACCAGTCTGTCACACGGTTAACATAGAGAAACAGACAACCGTTCAACCTATGGTAACTGACATAAAATTGTCAGTTGCCCTAGCTTGCATGTGTTAGGACTATGGGAAGAATCTGGCAAAACCCAGAGAGAACCCAGAAACAGGGAGAACATACCAACTCCAAGTGGCCCTTCTTGCTGTGAGTCAACAGAGCTAAATATTGCACTACTGTGCTGCCCCAACCTGAAGAATGATTTGGCTTAACTGAGACAGACCAAAAGACAACTACCACCACTTGTACCTGTCTTTTACTGCTGGAAACAGAACCCACTTTTGGCTGACGATAGCATCATCACCTCTCTCCACTGTAGATAAAAAATTAAAAGGTTAACAATCCAGAGGAGTTGCACTTGTGTAAATGAGCAGACATGAATTTGTAGCTTTCAAGGCTATATTTTGTTGTGCTGAAACAAAACCTCTGGCATCAAAATGACAAAATGAAACACTTCAGGTTGCAGCTGGCTCCAACCACAAATATCCTGGGTTTCCCTGGGTTGGGTAATTTTAACATGTAGTTCCCCTTTTGACTGAGCACCTGTGTGTGGGAGTTAAATTAGACTTTTATCAGATATTTGCTCTTGGAGTCAGCAATGTGTTGGTTAGCTGTTCCATTGTGCTAGACTTTTATCTCATCTCTTAAAGACCTCTGGTCTAAAATGTTTTGCACAAAGGTGCAATATTTCTGGCTATTGTCCTCATCAAAGAAGAGGAAATATGAGTAACACAAGCATCAGAGTTGGTGAGGTAATGTATGGGGACTTTCAGTCTAGAGATTTCCAAACAAAATTCATAACAATACCTATTCTTACACGGGAAGTTGTGTTAAACTGTCATTATGTGCAATGAACGATGTCTTTAAACATAGCTTCACCCAATCAGATTTAGGAATACATTTTGTTAAAATTTAAATTTATCATTCAAGATTCAGGAATTACATACCTTTAATAAGTCTTGATTAACGATGCAACTCCATGCATGTGATAACAAACAGAAGATTTGAGTAAATATATATTGCTCTTAAAAATTAAAGGAATACTTTGAAACCACATCAGATCTCAATGGAAAAAAAATCATGCTGATATCTATACTAATATGGATATGGATGGGTAATTGTTGGGAATAATAGGATGCAACATCATTTGATCGAAATTAAAATGAGCAAAATATTGAGGGTTGAGTTCAAGAACACTCTTAAAATGAAAGTGAAAAATTGATGCGGCAGGCTAGTTCATTGTGCCAAAATTTCATTGCAGCAACTCGAATGGTTCTCAGAAGTTTGTATGGGCTCCATGTGCTTGTATGCATGCCTGACAACACTGGAGCATGCTTCTAATGAGACAACAGATTGTTTCCAAATCTGGGCCAGGGCATCACTGAGATCCTGGACAGTCTGAGGTGCACCTGGTGATGTCCAGTGAACCGAAACATAATGTCCCAGAGGTGTTCTATTGGATTTAGGTCAGGCAAGCATGGGGGCCAGTCAGTGGTGTCAGTTCCTTCATCCTCTATGAACTGCCTGCATACTCTCGCCACGTGAGGCCAGGTATTGTGCACCAGGAGGAACCCAGGACCCACTGTATAGGATCTGACAGTGGGTCCAAGTATTTCATCACAATACCTAATGGCAGTCAGGGTGCCTTTGCTTAGTTTGTAGATGTCTGTGTGTCTCCCAATGGATATTCCTCCCCAGACCATTGCTGACCCACTACCAAAATGGTCATAATGAATGACGTTACAGGCAATGTAACGTCCTCTATCACTTCTCCAGACCCTTTCATGTCTGTCACACGTGCTCACGGTGAACTTGATCTCATCTATAAAAAGTGCAGGACACCTGCCAAACCTGCCAATTCTGGCATTCCAAAGCAAATGTCAATTGAGTGCCATGGTGCAGTGAGCATTCGGGCCCACTACAGGAAGTAAGGCCCTCAGGCCACCTTCATGAATTCTGTTTCTGATTGTTTGGTCAGAGACATTCACACCAGTGGCCTGCCTAAGGTAATTTTGTAAGGCTTTGTCAGTGCTCATCCTGTTTCTTCTTGCACAAAGGAGAAGATACTGGTCCTACTGATAGGTTAAGGACCTTCTACAGCCCTGTCCAGCTCTCCTAGAGTAACTGCCTGTCTTCTGGAATCTCCTCCATGCCCTTGAGACTGTGCTTGGAGGAACAGCAAACCTTCTGGCAATGGCATGTTTTGATGTTCCATCCTGGAGGAGCTGGACTACCTGGCAACCTCTGTAGGGTCCAGGTATCACCTCATGCTACCAGTAGTGATACTGACCCTATCCATCTCTGAAACCAGTCCTATTTGGGGGGATGTCTCATTGTTGTCCCTTTAGTGCACCTGTTGTTGATTTCATTAACCCCAAAGCAGCTGAAACTGATTGATAACCCCCTCTGCTACGTAACTGACCATATTAATATCCCAGAAGTTTAATTGACTTGATGCTATACTCTAAATAAAAAGTGTTCCCTTAATTCTTTTGAGCAGTGTATAAATAAGGACAGCATGCAGGTGTATTGCAGTGGGGGCCTCCTTCACACCTATAGAATTGTAGCAAGAGAGGTTAGAGGGTTTATCTAGAAATATCTTTTTAGATAAACCCATTCAATGGGCTATGTACCAGTAAAATCACACCACAGAAATACAACAGTAAAAGAAGGAATATTTAAATACATAAAAACAGAACATTAAAAAATATTCAGCAGAGATAAAAAAAAATAAATAAAGTGAGAAGGAGCAAGACAGTGAGACATCCTGGTAATGCCTTTGTGTGTGTGTGTGTGTGTGTGTGTGTGTGTGTGTGTGTGTGTCCTTATATTTAAATCTTTATAATTAAAATGATGTTAGTTTGTCCCATTACTTTTGAGCCTCAAAAATCAGGGAGTATGTATAAAAATGGCTATATATCCTAAAAAGTTAATGCATTTAAATTAAAGTTAAAAATCTTTACTCTGATCACATTTTTTCAGTTTAATTTAAAATCCACTGTGGTGATGTAAGGAAGCAAAATTACAAAAATTGTATCACTGTCCAGAAATTTCTTAATCTGTTCTAAAAACATGTACACGATAGACTTCCAAAAATGTGTTCTTGTGATATGTAAATGACTTTTAGTAGTTTCTGTTATTTGTTGTTTTACAGTCATATATTTGTAAGATTAAGTCATTCATTCTTTCAGTTTTTAAGGCTCTATTGTTGATGTTTTTATTGCAGAAGAGACATTGGTGGAAGGTGACCTATACAAAGCTGCAAAGTTATGGAAAAAGTTTGTTGCAGAGTTGGCCACCTTTTCTAAAAAGCGAATTATATAGTTAAGCTCCTGGTCGATATGGACACAAGGTATGTTGCTTCTGTACATTTAGTGAATGTTCACAGTCTGCTTTGATGTGTTTATGAGATGCTTTGATAGTATTTCTGGTTTGTTAAGATGCCAGTGCTAGAGCTATTGGCGCTTGCTGATGTTTAGTGCAGCAGTGTGTGTGGTTGCTACCATTTGAATGCACATAAATTTGTACATGGAAGTGGTTACACATACATCTGATACAGCCTTATGAGAAATGGTTGTGTGAAATCTTAAATGACATTAAAAAATGAACATTTAATGGACATTTCATGGGTTAAAGCGAATTCACATGTAAAGGTTAAGAACATAAGTTAGTTTAATACTTGTAAATCAAAGCAAGGTGTAAAATATAAAGTTTTGTGCGGTGTGAAAACATTATGTTGTTGTTTTCTCTGTAGCTCTTAGGACATTTCTGAGGTCATCAAGGCTCACAACAATAATTGTTTTATCTATTGATAATTCTCAATAAACCTTTGGACTAACACTTAAAGAGTTAAGACCATCATTCAGGGTGTGGTATGTGATATGTTTAAAAGTTTTGCAGCTGTGTCACCTATAATTGTTTTTTGCTATTTTAACTGAGACTAGACTATAATGCACTGATAAATCAGAAAAGAAATTGTACAGAATTTGTTAAAACGTAACAGAATACATTTAGAGCTTTGGACGAATCCTTGAGCTTAGTCATTGTTTTGTGTAATTACATACATAGTAGTTACACTGGGCACTCATTACATGACTGTAGTCCAGTAAACACATTCATTCTTAGATTAGGAGAGCAAAAGAGATTCACTTCTATAAATCCCAGTTACTGTACTTTAATGTATTATAAAATACACTCAAAAATTAGAGATTTAAATATTTCTCAGACTTTTTTCTTATGTTGTCTTATGTTGTGTTTTGTGTTTGTTGTGATTCAACTATTTGTCAGTGTCAAAACAGTCGTTCTACTTTAAATCAGATGGTTTCATCGTACATATGACCAATTTTGGATATATTTTAAAATATAATGCTGTATCTTAAGAGGAAGGGGCTGTTCACTGGATGTGTGTCACAGGACATGACAAATTTTCTGGTCAGTGATGTTTCCATAGTGTCTGACCCCTCCCACATGCAGTATTTTAAAGGGAGGGAACACAAGGAGGATCAGCACCGAAACATTAGGACAGCCATCAGTGTGAGTCTGAGTAGTTACACAGTGCAGGTGCATATCAGAAAATACAGAGAGAAGAATCTGCTAAGCTGGAAGAAAGCGTCTTTATTAACACTGAAAGCTCGGAATAAAAGGTAAACAGATCTCTAGCAAAGCTTAGACTTTGCACATGCAGTTGTTTTGTTATATTTATAAGTGAAAAAATGGAATATGATATTAACATACATATGAAATATTCAATCACTTAAGAAAATATACAATTATGTAGATATGAAATGATTTGATCTCAAGCATTGTGCACTGAAAGCTAACCATACAATTTTACAATTTTTTATGTCATTATCAAGTTGACATTATGTTCTACCAATATCTAGAAATTCAATGTTTGAACTGCACACATTGCAAAACTTACGCGATATAATGGTGTGCATGGGCTTTACTGTAATCAGCTAACCAATACTGATATTATATCCATTGAACTGATAGATTATGTTTTAAGTATATGCACAGTGGGCATCTTCTATCTGTTGCACTCATATTAAAGCCTCAAGAGCATAGTTTTTCATCTGTAATTAGTATACACATGCAACAAAAAATACATATGTGTAAAACTTTATTAACTGATGATGGGCACATTACAGGCTGAAGAAACCATGTATGTGATAACTTCCTCTTGTGCTTGTTTGTGTATTGGATGGTGTTTGGGGCGTGTTGACCCTTTTTCTTGCTTCTCATTTTAAAAACACAGAGAAACCACATGTGTCTTCAGCGGTCTCACTCATCTCTGTCGTGTGCTTAACAGTAAGCACCATATAAGGTCATTGTGCATCTACTCACACAGGATTGTTGTGTTCCATTTCTGTGAATTTACAGACAAAAATATCCAAATTAAACAGAAGTGAAACCAGAAGTGAGGATGAAGCTATTTGTCATCATCACCCTCATTGCAGCAGTCAGGGTGGAAATGGTAAGCAACATTCAGAGTTTGTGGTTTGTGAGTCAAACTGGAGGGGGTCAGAAGGTTTTTATATATTTGTATGATGATGACTTATATCAGTCTGTCTCTGCTCTTCCCAGGCTTTTTCAAGAAGAGTGGGGTCAAAAAAGGGAAGAGGTAAGTCCAAAATATGTTCAGGAAATATTCTTAAGGTTCATTGTCTGTAACAGGAAGCATTAAATGTTCTCACTTCTCTTTGCACTGTGATTTCCAGAGATGTGTCTGTCAGGAGATGGGCAAAGTTACAGGGGATCTGCTCAGATCTCATTCAGTGGTCACACGTGTCTCAACTGGAACAATTTTAAAACCAAGCGGACAACTACAAATGGTCTTGGCAACCATAATTTCTGCAGGTATACAATAGGTCGTCAATCTGATGTTTTTATATGTCAGACCAAGGTACCACATGTTTAATGTTATGTACTTCAACATTAGGAATCCCAACCAAAAACCAATGCCCTGGTGCTTTGTCAGAAGAAGACAGAAGATTGTGAGAGAATACTGCAATATTCCCACATGTAAGACTGAGATTGGGAATTTCTATAAATTTATGTATAATATCTTACTGATGATTTGTTTGGTTTTTCTAATGCTGTCCTTTTTCTATCCCAACAAAGGTCCTACACCAAAACCAGTAACAACACCAGCACAACCAATGGATACAGGTAGTTTTGTTGTTTAAATCCAGTTTGTCTCAGTAGCATGGTGTGATTCCTTTCATTAGCACTCACTGACTCATCCTGTGTATCCCTCCAGAACTGACGTGTGGAGAGAGGTCTGAGAGAAGGATGCATAAAATTGTGGGTGGCTATTTCACACCTATAGAATTTCACCCATGGGTCGCTGCTATCTATCATAAGCGATCAGATTTCCTTTGTGGTGGCTCTCTCATTTCACCATGCTGGGTTCTGACAGCAGCTCACTGCTTTTCTGAAGGGTGAGAAAACACAACACCATATCATTTCCTGTATTCCAGTCATAACACTATAATGGTAAAATGACTCATATTGATATATAACATGTTTACAAACTTATGCCCTTGTTTTTCTTCAGCAAGCATACCAAAATCCAGCATCTGTCCGTGCACCTGGGAAAGACTGACATCACTTACAAAGATGCCAACAGAGAGCAGGAGTTTACAGTGGAAAACCTAATCATCCATGAAGAATATGATGATTACAGCTACAATAATGACATTGGTGTGCACAAACAGCGTTGTTAATAAACAGTGTATCTGTGTGTTGTGGATGTGTGTGTGTGTGTGTGTGTGTGTGTGTATAAGTATTTTGTATGCGGTACTTATATATGTGTGTTTATCTTTACATTCCAGCACTGATAAAGATCCAAAGCAAAAATGGAGTATGCGCAACAAAATCATCTTCTGTACGCACAGTTTGTCTTCCTCCACTTCATACTCAGCTACCTGCAGGATTTACATGCAGTATTGCAGGATTTGGGAAGGAGAGGGCCTGTAAGTACTGCAGAACATCTACCCTTTAGAATCATTGCTGCTCTCTCAGCCATTTTAGTGATTCTTACATTTAACACTCCATTGTCTGTAGCATCATTTCAGTACTCGAAGTTACTGAAAGAGACCAAGGTTAAACTGATCTCCAATGATGACTGTAACGGAACTTTACACTATGAAGATCGCATCACTAAAAACATGCTCTGTGCTGCGAGCCCCGACTGGAGCACTGATGCCTGCAAGGTAAGCACAGAACCAAATCTATACCCTGGGAAACATGATTTAGTCTAACTTTAAATGTGTACACAAAAGCAGAAGTGATTCAGAAGTTGTAAGCTAATATGCTGATATGCAGAATGTGTTAAGATCTTTGACCTTTCAGATCCTTTTAAAGAGGACCTAAAGAGTATTTCTTCCTCTTATTATCTTGAAAAGTGCTTTGCAATGTCAAACTTGTTACCTTAATTTTTATATTTTTCGTCATCAGAAAAGCTAAAAAAAATCACTCTATGCAAATAAGAATGTTTTAGACTTTCAAAAAAGAAACAAATCATTTTTTGTGCTGTATTTACCACCTGCCTGTTCTGCCCTCTTTTAACAGGGAGATTCTGGTGGTCCTTTGGTGTGTGAAGTATCGGACCGGATGTTTCTGTTCGGAGTGGTGAGCTGGGGTGAGGGCTGTGCCATGAAGAATAAACCAGGTGTTTACACACAGGTCACTAACTACAACAAGTGGATCGCAAAAAAAACAGGACTCTCCAAATACACCAAAGGACTGATGTATCCCCATAAATGAAACTGTGGCAGATAATTCTATTATTTGTTGCACTGGGTGTTTCTTGAAGGAAAATTTGGCAGCTGCTTTATAGGTTATGTGTGTATGCAAGCATGTGCAGATGAGGACTAGCAGTAACCATCATGCACAGTACAGAAAAAATGCTTTTGCACTGAAATTATTTAATGTAATTGTGAATTGTGCATTATATGTTTTCATTACTTGTGTGCATATTTATTATTGATTTTTAAAAGACGCAAATAGGAAGCATGTAAAATATTTTAATTTAATGAGCATTTTTGTCTCATAGAAGGCTGGCCCTCCTGTTGATAAAAAATTTGTATTACATGTATATCATGAATCTTTATATCCAAACCTCAGATGTATTTTGTGTTATCAAGCCCACACTCACACATATCAAAATGTGTACAGCCAAATGTGTGCTTACTGCAGGGAACATGCTTCTTTTCTTGTGTTCATATCTCAGAAGAGCAGCATTTAGAAGGGAGAAAATATTTATACATATTTTATTTAATGAATTGTGCATCTGGCATTAAAAGCAATAAACTAAAAATTTTCTCACAAAGTTTGTAAGGGTCTGCAGTGTTTGATTTGACTTTTTAACACAAAAAAACGCATAAAACAAGAAGTGAAACCTATGCTGACAACAGCACTGTGGTGTGGGTGTGCTTGTGTGGGTTCTCACCAAGTACTCCAGTTTCCTCCTACAGTTCAGAGACATCCTTGTTAGGTAAACTGGTGATTATTAATTGGCCACAGGTGTGAATGTAAGTGTAAATGTTGCCTGTGTCTCTGTGTTAGCCTGGTAATGACCTGGTGAACTGTCCAGGGTGCACACTGCCTCTCACCTTATGACAGCTGGGATAGGCTCCAGCCCACCTCCAACCCTGAATTGGTTAAGTGGAAGAAAAAGGATGAATGAAATGTCTGTGCAGATTTAATTGCTAATTTCATACTAAAAAAAATTCCAACCCAGTCTGTCTAAGACAAAGCTTCCTGAAGTCAAACACTGGAGGGCACTGTTACACAAAACTTGCTTACAAGGGCCTGCTGGTCTCAAACTGAAGTTCACAAGCATATTTTAGAGTAAACAATGGTAACATCCAATTTGCTTTATGATAAGTAAAGAATGAATCTAAACTTTTTAAATCCATCTGCACTTTAGGGACGCAAATGAACAAAGCAAAAGCACATCAGGAGTCAAAGTGTAAAACTGGAAGCTCCCCTACAGACAGAAAAAGGCGGTGGAATCAGTCTCAGGAATTTTGTAATTTTTATCTCTTCTCCCTTATGCAAGACAGTAAAAGAATACCAGACAGGACTAGATAAACTGCTTTACATCTCTTTCTGTTACAGATAATACATTCTTTGCTGTTATTGCCCTTTGCCATCTTCAGTCTGCTGTTGTTTCAACCACTCCCATCTTCCTCACTGTAACCCCACTCACTGCTGTCTTTCCCCATAAGCACCTATTTACCTGTTCCCCATTCCCTTCATAGTTAATATACCAGTCTGCTTCCTTTTACCCTTTGCCAGATGGTCTATTGTGCCATCACAGTTGCAACTTTCCGGACTTTTTAACAATGCATTCTCTCTGCCTGCACTGGCTCGAACATCCTTACCTGCACTTTCCTGAATGAGTTGCTTACAAAGGTGAGCTGTCTAGACTTTCACTCAGTATCTCTGAGGCCTACATTTTGATTGTGAGAGAGGGTTATGTCATAATTCAGCTTCAATACAGTAATGTGAAAAGGAAAGTTTTCACAAACAGTAGGGACACCCTTAATGCTTCTATAGGAATTATGAGGGTAAGTAGCAGGTAAGCGTTGTTGTTTGGCACTTCGCTTGTCTGGAGTATTCAGGTTTGTGTTAACTCAATGCCACAATCTCCCAGGAGTGGATCTCCCAGCAGCAAATTCACCCACCCCAAGATAACACTGTGCATCTGAACAAACCACAAGACTTCTGGAATGAAGTCCTTTGGACAGATAAGACTAAAGTGGGACTGTCTGGCATTAATGCAGAGCACTACGTTTGGGGAAAACCAAACACAGCATATCAGCAATCAGTGCAAACACCTAATACCAACTATCAATGATAGCGGTAGAGGGGGTGATCATTTGAGCTTGTTATACAGCCGCAGGACCTGGGCACCTTGCAGTCATTGAGTTGACCACGAATCACAAGAGTTTCAAGAGTCAACTGTAAAGCTGTTAGACAGACGGACAACAGGACGATGATCCCAAGCACAGCTGCAAGTCTACAACAGAATGATTGAAAAAGAACCAAATCAAGTTGCTGCAATGGCACAGTCAAAGTCCAGACTTCAACTCAAATGAAATGCTGTTGCTGGACCTTGAGAAAGCAGTGCATAAACAAATGCCTGCAAACCTCAATGAACTGAAGCAAGTGAGCCAGAATTCCTCCACTATGATGTGAGAGACTGATAAAATCAAGCACATATCTACTTCAAGTCATTGCTGCTAAATGTAGTTCTACATGCTATTGAATTATGGGGTGTACTTAGTTTTTCACCAGACATCACCAGACCAAACACAGAGTCCCATATAAACTTTCTTTTTCACATGACTGCATATTTACAGTAAGCAAGGACTAAAACTACATTTGAGCAAAATCAACTGAAAAAATAAAGGAATGAGCAAGTGGTTAATAAGTAAAAAAACAAAAGCCTTGAGTTTAATTCTAACATCAACATGCTCAGAGTGAAAATTGTATCTTTTACATTTTTGCACACATTTAATATAGAATTTAAGCACACGGACATTTGCTGATTTTAACCAAAGACAACACTGATTTGAATGGTTGTAGTATTGCAGGCAACTGGTCATAAATCAAAGTACTGAACATGTTGAAATGTCACACGATGACGGTGCTAGATAAAATGTCACCAAATAAAAATGTGTGATGAATGTGTGAACTACAAACAAACATTTTTATTCTCATGGATTTTTGCATGAGAATAAAATGCAGCACCGTGCAAATGAAAGCAGTTCTACTAAACATGGTTCTGCTGCACAGTGAAAAAGGCCAAGCTTCGCATCTTCTCAGACATACAGCATGACTCCCACCTCTCTGTCTGCATACCTCCAACACCCACCCCCCAAAAAGAAACATTTCATGGGAACACTAAGCATCACTGCTCCAGCCATGACAAACAGATTAATTACAGTGAATGCATCAAAGTACACAGTGTTGCATTGAACAACTACAACATCCAGCTGGTCATGGTGTCATTTCTGAACACATACTTTAAAGGCTGTCTAAGCAACCTGCTGTGATGTTTTCTGTCAAAGTCTGTTTGGACAAGTCCACATACACAGATAGTTCTCAGCAGGGCTACTGGAGCCAGAAACTGTCCTACCCCTCCTCAATTACTCATAGACACCAGTTTACTTTACTGCATCCACTACTCTGCCTCAATCCATTTATGGTTTTGAGATGCAGCTAGTACAACACTTACTCCTCTTTAAGGACAATTCTTAAGGAAAGGAGAGGACATCTACATGGTCATTTCCAACCAGTCTGTCTGATTTGGATAGCAGGCTCTTGTCCACACACATCCAGACATAGGGTCTCTCAACTACAGGCTATTTGGTGAAATGTGGGGTCTCAGGGTTATAAACGTGGCAGTTTTTGCAGCTGGGCTCTCCAGATTCACATATTCAAATATGAGTATCAGGGACAGCTAAACTACCAGGAACTACACATAAACAAAGAAAGAGAGGAACCGCACAACTGCTAGTATGAACTTTATTAATGGATATTGTCATTTGGGTCTCAAAATAGTGGGACAGCCATGTGTTAAGTCATCTTTCTTTGGTGTCAAAATAGAGAAGTTAGAGAAACAGTGTGGGTGGTGTGTTGTAATCTTTGAGACTCCTTCTTTCAGCTTCAGACTGCAGCAAGCTGAATCCTTGGTCTTTATTTAGACCTGCACATTGAGGCCTGGAGACATGAACTCCTGACCCACCTTTTAATGGACAGAGATCAGATGTCAGATGTAGGTTTGAAGCTCCATAAAACAACACCACCAACATTTTTCTTCTGCATGACAGCCTGCAGGCAGTTGTGCAGAACCTGCTCTCCTGGTGTCCCTTACAGTTTCCCAGATGTGAAGCTGACCTTTGGGGGGCTGCAGGGAGTCACAGCACAATGTGTTTACAACCTCTCCTTTTTGTAGATGTTGCTCGTCCTCCCCAAGCTCCTCTTCTCCCATATCTTGGAATCACAATATGGTCCCATTAAGTTACCCCAACACTTGCCTTTTTGGGGCTACTGGCATGCATGACGTCATTTGGGAAGATCTCTTATTTGGTGTGTGTGTGTGTGTGTGTGTGTGTGTGCGTGCAGACAAAGCGTCAGTGCTCACCGACACCAACCAGCTTGCCTGCTGTATTCCTTGGCTGTGATTGGACAGAGGGCGGTGATTCCTTCTGTCACGATTTGGGTCGCTCCCACCGGAGGACACCGACCGA
>VUQH01067647.1:0-25615 GCA_015106775.1 Etroplus canarensis
TAATACCACCTTAGATTGGGAAGCTGAAGTCCTCCCCTCTCATAAGGCAGGTATAATAGTTTAAGACGAAGTCTGGCTTTCTTATCATTCCAGATGAATTGTCCTAACAGTTTGTTAAGTTTATCATAAAACGTCTTTGGTAAAGGCAGTGGGAGTGTTTGAAAATAATATAAAAACTGGGGTAAAATAGTCATTTTTATCAAATTTATTCGGCCAACCATGGATATAGGCAAGGAAGACCAGCGATTCAGTGTCTCAGTTACTCTCTCCAGTAGGGGGTTATAATTTGCTGGGATTATGTTACTTAATTCAGGAGTGATTTTAACACCTAAATACCTGAAACCTTCTGTAGCTGTTGCAAATGGGGTGTTTATAACAGGATTCTCTCTTTCCTTTTTGTTAAGGAACATTAGTACTGATTTGGAATTATTAATTTTATACCCTGAAAACCTTCCAAAATGTTTGATTGGGTTTGAGTATAATAGTCTGATCCACTTCAGAAACCTTTTGCCCAATCCAAATCTTTGGAGTACTTCAAAAAGGTAGCTCCACTCTAGCCTATCAAATGCTCAGCAAGCATCTACTGATAACATTGCCGTATCTGTTGCATTATGTTTCTCGTGAAGTATGTTCAATACTCTCCTAAAGTTGTGATACCCTTGTCTTCTTTGCACAAAACCCTGTTGGTCATCATTAATCAGCTGAGGAAGATATTTTTCCAATCTCCCTGAAAGCGCTTTACATAGAAGTTTGGTGTCACATCCCATTATTAATTATATTTCTAATTCATAATAATATTATATTATTCATAATTATATCTACATACATGAACCTCTGGACTGCAAATACTTGTGGCTGCAGTTGTGGAAGACTTGATTTTATTTCTTGACTGCCGCCATAGATTCTCTGAGATGCTTGGAAAGGAGGGGGAGGACAGGTATTCAGCTGTTGCATTGTATCACCTCTCCCTCCAAGCAGTTCCTTTATTGTGGCATAAAACTGCAAGAGTAGTCATTTGAGCTTAATGTTTCAATATGTGACTTCTGCTGTATTATGAGTTTTAAAAAGTTGTATATGTGTCAAGAGTTGGCAGTGCTATCAAAGGGCAGATACTTGGGTTACAGACAATAAACAATGTTTGACGAGCATGATGAGCATGATGGCTCTCTTTCAGAGGATGGGGACTTGACTTGGAAATCCTTTTTGAGAGAAAAAAAAAGAAAATAGTGCTGGTCGCAGTATGGCAATTGAAACTCCATCGGAAATATAATCACATTAATAAAACCTTGCCATAAAACCAGGAGTAAATTTGAATATCCTCATAAATATTTGAATGTAACCATGACTGTGACAAATCAAACTAAAGTTCTTATCCTTAGTCACTACAGTTGTAGTGTGAGAGGAGAAAATATCTAATTATAATCTTACAACACAGTTTTTGAACTGTGCTCCAAATGCTGAGCTACAATTACAGAGCTAGTCTGAATCTCGTATTGAAAGAATTCAGATCCAAAAAATCTTATCAGCGATGGATCATAGCAAAGCTCTCTTTTAAAACAATGTCTTGAATAATTCTGTGAACTCACACAAGCATAAAAAAATTCCTGCTGTAAAAGTACTTTGTTTTCACCTAGTTCAATCTCTAACCATTTGGCTTTATTAAGCTGTTGGCTAAAAAGGTCAAAATCAAGCCGAGCTTCATTGTTTGATAATAAATTTTAACAGCAAACTGCAGAGGTGTGGGTATTGGAGCTGGATAACAACAGCTCAGGCAGCAGTGAGGGTTATTACCTCTTGTTATGAGTGGGCAGCTTTTAGATTTACATCTGTGGAGGGGCAGCTAAGAGGCAAATGAAACACTAAACATTGTTTAGTGTTTATCTCATGTCACATATTATATTACTAACAACCTGTACCTTTACTGCCATCTAATATGAAAGTCTTTTTAAAGCACCAGTAACTGCAGTCATTGACTGACTTTGGAGAAAAATTATATTCACAGTCCTATGTTACTGTTGTATATTCCCAAAGTTGGGTTAAAAGAGTTTGGGTTAAAAGTAACCAACAGCAAAAATCATTATTTGATGTAAGACCCTGATTGTCTACTGCAGATGGCGCTGGCATGTTCTTGTAATTATATTTGATTCTGGAGTAATATCTTGTCAGAGTGGTGTGAAGAGTCAACAGGCGATCTCCTGTCTCTTTGAGGACTCGAGTGGCTAGGCAAACCTCATTACTGTGAATCACACAGGCTGAAGAAAGAGCAAGCAGAAATACCTTTATCCTGCTAAGGTGGTCCCTGGTGGGAGTCAGCAGCTGTCATTTACCATCAACTCCAACCATGTTAATTCCATATAAATCTCTGACTGCAGCAGGCCGCAGTGTCTCCTGAGAACCTGAGATGTGACAACAATCAGTCAGGCCTTAAAATGGGGCATATTACAGATAGGGTTAATCCACCATAGCCAGAGGAAGTGCCAGAATGTCTGTTATTACAGATACTGTTGGTCCCTGCAGCACATGCTAGTTCCCTGACTGAATTGAACTATACAATAAAAGCAGATTTCAAGAATTCTTATAATCCTGCTTGTTTTAGTAATCGAGTCAGCATAAAGTTCAAACTCCTAGTATATTAAATCTAATTTCAGGTTGAGGAATAGCTTTATCTAGTTTATATAGATAATGTAGTTGTGTTCCAGCAAAAATTTGATTCTTTTCTCGTGGTCATGAGCCACTTTAATGATAAAAGATAAATCAATGACAGTTCATATACCAGCCCCTAATTTTCATATGTGTCTCAGAACAAGTTAGAATGCTTCCAATGAGAAAGAGCTATGCAACTGTTTCATGCAGTAACCCCTGCAGTGGAGTGATAAAATGTCACTGCATCTGTGCATTTAATCCATCAAACACCCACCTTTCTTAAAAGGCCTCAGTCATAATATGGGCAGCTTGGCTGATCATAATTTCCCCTAAAAAAGATGAACATATAAAGGAAATTTCAGAATGAACTGCATATATGCATCAGAAATGAGATAAAAGTACAGCCTAGCCCAACATATGTTAACAAGAAAATATGAGCTGCACTGTGAAACTAAACTATGAAAACATTATGAGCTGACGGCCAAATAAAATCACACTTTGCAGCCCTGTCACTTTTACGAGGTTACAGTGTATATGCAGTCATCCAGCAGATGAAAGTCGCTTTATGCATTTATGTCCAGAAATGATGCTGTCTGCGGGTTTCTAGTCAGGCTAAAAATAGTTAGATATACAACATCATGGGCTGCTGTTATGGGCACAGGGAGCATGGGAAGCAAATAAAACAGTAAATTTTTATTTTGCCAGGATGGGAGAATACTGTCTCCTGAATTAGATTTGTCAATTCACATATTACAATCACTTAGTCAGAGCAAGCAAGCGGGAGCAAAGTAAATTAAAAGATGGATGGCCTGACGCATTGCATAGCTAAAGTCTTTATCGTATAAATATCACAGGTATTGTTTGGCTTTTCTGTCTAAATGAAACTTAGTGTGCCCTTTCAGTGTTGTTTTTTTCCCTTTGGAATGAACTTTTTGGTATTTAAAAATGATCCAAAACAAATCATCTCGTTTTTTTTAAATTTCTATACAAATACTCAAGGTACAAGGATGCAGAAAGAATAAGTGAGTTTGTGCAAGCTGATCTACACAGATACATGTGTATCAGAATCCTGCAGATGGGACCTGGCCTAACTTACCAATGTTGGCTATTAGACAGGTGACGAGATGGCTGTAATCACCACCTCAGCAAAGTTCAGTCATTCTCACACACACACACACACACACACACACACACACACACACACACACACACCTTTAAATAATCAGTGTGGCTGGCCAGACTTCCCTCATCATTACCCAGGGAGACAGGATATAGAAAAATCCCACCAATACCATATCTTTCTGCTCTGGTGGATGGTGAACATTTTTTCCATTTTGCACAAGGTTAGTAACCTACATTGCACTCCATCACTGTTAGTTATCCCAGTCACCCCAACAACCCACCCCGAGGATGAATAATTTTGCATATGAGGTAGTGGAAATAATCACTGAATGAATCATTATAAAGTGAACGTCATTTGTCACTGCACAGATACCTGGACTACCCCGGTGTGATGGATGAAACACAGGGTCAGAACTGAGCTAGAAAATAAAGCTAGAGCGAAATGGAAGGGCATGGAAGGATGGGGGCATAGAGAAGGGATGAAAGTCTGTGTTAATGATATGGTCATATGTACACAGTGGAGCTCAGATGTGATTAAGGCAATGATATGATGGGTGGTGTCAGTGCCGAGCTTAATGACTAATGCAATGAGATGGAATTTGAAGAGACACTGGTGTCAGGCTGAAGTGGAATAATGCCTGGAGCGTCTGCAGCAGCAGACACATGGAACTGCCACAATGAGCAGCCTCATAAGCACAAATTGTTACGGTAGCTGGAGACTCAGACATGCATAATTAGCCTTACTGCAGAACAATGCAAAATTGAAATTCAGTGCTTTTGACATTCTGTCAGGCAAATGATAAATAACCAGAAAAAAATAATGATGATGATTATTTCACTTACTGTATTTGTCACCAATCAGTATCCACTTCTATAAATGGAGCCACACTAAGGAAACGAAAACAATAAAAAAGAAATTGTTTCACCAAAAGGACAATGACTCCATGGAATAATGAGGACCTCATCACATACAAAAATATTCTTAACACTGTGAACTCAAGCCTCTGGTGATAATGAGTAGTCTTAGTTTTCAAAAATGTTCATCCTGCAGCTTATGAGGCCAGTGAGAAATGTGCTGGACTGGAATAAAAAGGGTGTATAGCTTTACATACTTTCTTCATCTTGTGAAATGTAAAATATGAGCAAGGTTCACAACGCAGTCAAACTTTCCCTAAAACTCCTCTGTGAGAATGACCAGGGACTCGGCATCTTTCCAACTTATTGCTGGTTGGCCTTTCAGGCAACAGAACTGCTTGCCATTGCACATCTCCAACAATATCTCTCTGCATACATAAAAAGGAAGATGGTGAGGCTCACAGGAAAGCCTGGATTGTTTATGGTTGCAATATAGATTTTATACAGCTCCCAGGAAAAGGGAATTACGTCTTAAATTACAAAGATGTCTCAGTGAGTTGTCAGCAGCGGGAGTTATATGGGCCTGGCAGCGAGTCTGGATGTTTGGCTGCAGGGGACACTGGGGAGCTGATGGCTCCAGAATTGGGGCTCAGCAGAGACAGCTGACCTACGGTTCACAGAGTCAGCACAAAATAACAAAGTTACTCAAACCCCATGATAAAACAATGGCCAGATGAGGCTGATGTGTAAGTACAACAAAACAGAGGAAATAACAGAATTACACACAAGACACACACATATGCATTTTGTTAAAAATGATATACAGTTTTTCAGAACTAAAGAAAATAATGTAATTCTTAACACTTACTTTGTAGCACAGAACAATGAAGCTGTCAAAAAAAATCCATGAGCTGTTAATTCAAAATATAATTTAGCAAATATCTGAAATGCAAGTCAGCATAATTTGAGCTCTTAAATTAAAAATTCATGCCCTGAAATTACCTTATTCTTTCTTTCCAGTGAAATATTAGTGTTCTATAATCACTGTATTATTACAACATCATTTATTAATCACCTTTAATTTAGCTAATAATGTTATATTAATCTAGCAGTAAGAGCTGAAGCTACGGATTGTTGTAACTAATCGGGTCATTTGGGAAGAAGCTGTCACTGGTTGTAGAATTGTTCAATCTCAACGCAATCTCAGGGTTATTGTGCAGGCTGCCACCCGATTCTCCAGCACTCATGAACCTGGGTGTGATGCACAAATATTCACAAACTTAAATCCTAAATAAAACTGTTACTGTGTAAGGAAACACAACAGTGAACCTTCCAAGGAGTCCATGTCTCCAGGGGTCAGATGTACCTTAAAAAAAATGTGGAAACGGTGTGTTCGACATTAAAATGGGATTTACAAAAGAGCGTGTACACCTCACAGATACTTAAATCCCTGCATGCACACAGTTTTCTAAAGTCACCTGCAGGTGTAATGATAAGAAGTTTAGATATAGGAAAAGAAATATGATTTTATTAAAACTGTCCCAACACATCAACTTTGTTTTTGTCATTGACAGGACTGTGAAAGGTGGCATTTCCACAGTTTTCACATATGACTTGGATTGTAAACATTAGGTTTGTGCATGCACACCCAGTTCCTCAAAGACTGAAATTTGCTTACTTACAGGAGCTTTTATGACATCCCATTCTAAATCCACTTTGGATGGTTCCCCAGTTTGCAGCTATAACAGCTTCCTTTCTTCTGGGAAGGCTTTCTGTATGATTTTGGGGTGTGTCTGTGGCAATTTTTGTCCATTCATCCAGAAGAGCATTTGTGAGATCAGACACTGATATTAGACAAGAGAACCTGGCTCTCATTCTCTGTTGTAGTTCATTCCAAAGGTGTTTGATGGGGTTGATGTCAGGGCTCTGTGTGGACCAGTCAAGTTCTTCCACTTCTAAACTATTCCAACCATGCGTTTATGAAGTTTGCTTTGTGCACTTAGGCACAGTCAGGCTGGAGCAGAAAAAGGCCTTTCCTGAACTGTTCCCACAACGTTGTAAGCATAGACTTTTACAAAATGTCTTGGTAAGCTGAAGCGTTAAGATTTCCTTTCAGTGGAACTAAGTGGCCCAGGTCAACCCCAGAAAAAACAACCCCATAGCATTATCACTCCTCCAGCAATCTTTAGAGTTCCAACAATGCAGTCAGAAAGGTAATGTTCTCCTGGCATTTGCCAAACCCTAACTCATCCATCAGATTGCCAGATAGAAGACTGTGATTTGTTACTCCACAGAACATGTTTGCTCCTCCAGTGTACAGTGGAAGTGTGCTTTACACCACTCTGCCCGATGCTTGGTGTTATGCTTGATGATGTAAGGCTTGCATATAGCTGCTCAGCCACGGACACCCATGCCATAAAACTCCTGGAGCACAGTTTTTGTGCTCATGTTAGTGCCAGAAGAGGGTTTGGAATGTTGCAATTATTGTATCAGCAAAGTGTTTTACGTTGTCTGTCACTCTGTGACTGAGTTAGTGTGGTTCTTAAACGCTTCCACTTTGCAATAATACCACTTGCAGTTGATCATGGAATATCTAGGTCAGGAGAAATTTCACAAACTCTTGTGGCATCCTGTTATGCTGGAATTCAGTGAGATCTTTAAAATGACCCATTCTTTCACAAATGTTTGTAAAAAACAGACTGCATGGCTAGGTGCTAATGGGAACCTGAATTTAAGAGGTGTGGCCTGATACTTTTGTCCATATAGAGTAAATATCCATCTGAAAAAGATGGATGATAAGAAAGTTCCTGTATTGCTAATGTACATACCTTTTGGGTTTCTTTGAATAGCCTTTTGCCATTGCTTCACAGTGTCAGAGCCTGAGCCTACGAAAGGAAAACATTTATTACAGTGGTGGCCCATTTGTACCATGACATTTATAACTGCTCTGCTTCCAGTGGGAAGAACAGAACACTGGCATTACTGAAGACTGTGAAGTAAAAGAATGCAAGCTGAAATGGAGAATAATGTGACAAGAGCTGAAACACATCCATTTATATCCTTGGAATCCTTGCTCACAGGTTACAAGACAATCTACTTGGCATACTGTAGCCTGGGACGGGAGGAAAAATTCACCAAGAATATTGGTCAATAAAAATCAGATTTCCTCCTTTTTTTCAGTATGCAGCAATGTCTCTCTGCTGTTTTCTTCATGCAGAGGAAGCTGCATCAAATTCATATTGAGAAGTCATTCAAATGCACGAAGTGTGACATTTACATTGTCAATTACAGAGACAGTAGAAAATCATTATTAATTTAAAGCATGTTGAATTATTCAATATAGAGAACATTATGAGATTCAAGCACTGAAAAGTGCAAGCATCTATGCTTGAATCAACAAATAAATCATATTTTCTTCAGCACTTAGAATGGCAATAGAGTTAGGAAACATTCGCAGGATAAACTTATCTTTTTGCAGTGTTTCTTGTTCTCCTGCTGCAGCTCTGGACAAAAGCCATGAGGAAAACAGATTAGAGTTAAGCCTCAAAATATAAGAACTAATTCTGTGTACACACTAATTACATTTAATTTTACTGGACTTACTTTAAGTATGCTATCTAAGAGAGTGTATTATAATAATTATAATAATGATATAATAATAACATCTAATGGCAGATGAAAATTCTCTCTACAAAATAAAATAACTGTATGTCTTATGATGTGAAGACACTCACACCACTCTGGTAACATCAGATAGAATGACCTGACATTATCTTTCCATTAGGGTTAATCATTAACATGGCAGTTACAGCATGTGTGAAATATGAAATGCTCTCATTTGTGGGATGAGGGCAGAGGACTTATATGACGATAAGAGATCCCCTCGCCATCTTATGTGCTTACCCCTTCTTGTCCTGGATCTGAGGCCCCAGAGATCATCAGTGAAGCAATAACATCAACAAGCCTCAGCCAAAAAATGGCCAAGTTAGACACCCTTACCAGCTTTTTGTTATCCACATTATTGGACATATGGTTCAAATTATAGTTCCAGGAGATTTTGCCTGCAGATCTCTGGTGATTCAAAACAAAAGGTTTTACACAAATTTCTAAAATTAGAAAATGCATGGATTAAGGTGCCGGCCTGTGACAGACTTGAGGGCTCATGAACTGAGATGACAGTGAAAAGTTTTGCTCATTTTGCAAAAAACTGCAAAGTAGACAGTTGATGGGATTTTCATTTCACCCCGTTTTTTTTTTTTTTTTGTTCTTTCATCTGCAGCTATTGATCTCACAGTAGCCTCTCCCTTGAATTGCTGCTGGAGCTGTCTTCAAGTAATCTGTTCACGCCTTTGGAAATACAATCTACACTTTCTGCTACTGCTCTGCGTTAAAAACATAGCAAGGTTTCAGTTCCTTTGAAAGATAAATCACCACTAGGTTCATATAAGAAGATTTGGAATCTACAGCAATGCTAGCAACTCTGTGAGGTCGTACATGGGGAAGATGTTCGTTTGACCTAAATTCAAAAATTCAAATATTTAGAGGGTATCATTTTTATGTAATTACTCACTAAAATAAAAACATTTCCAAAAAGAAGGTGTAGCACCAATTTTAGCAGAAAGAAATGTTTTATACTTTTGCACTACTTTCTTTTAACATTTTTTAGCAACTCAAAACACTCCTAAAAAAAATATAATTACAACCTCCATATTTAACTCTTAGTTAAATAAAGTAATAATGGTATTGCTTTCTAAGATGAACTAAATGTAGAAAATACATTGCATTTGTTGTCACTGTTTCTAGTTCAAGATCAAGTGCAAACTGTTTTGTAATACATTTTTAATCCATCACATCATATTTTCATTAGGACCTCAAAACGCCATCTACAAAACTTGCACACACCCACAATTAAACACACCTTGCGACAAAAACTGAAGTCTTTTAAAATAAATGAATAAAAAAACTGTACTCCAATGCTGTACGTAGTTCTCAAATACCATGACAGACATTAAAATCAGACCTAATGTATTTTTTAGCACAATTATGTTGATGCAGACATTCAGATTCATAGTTCTGGCTCAACCAGTCTGCTAACAATGGTATTCGCAGAGTTAGGTTGACTTTTAGAGAGAAAAGAATTGGTTGTACAGCTGAAGAGGCCAGAAAAGCCATCACATCTGTCTTCAGCTGTTCCACGAAAAAAACAACACTGTTGTCTAGATGCTGTTCTTGACCCAAGAGTTACTTAAGCACTACAACTGCGTAGGTAACATTGGATAGCACATGAATGTGCACCTCATATAAAGTACTTTTCCAAACTTTGAAAGAAGTATTAGACACAATCGCACTTAAGCCTCATGGGTTTTAATCTATTTTCACATTAACCCTTTGCTCTGATACTTGACCTGCAAGGTTTCAGACATAACACCACATTGTCAACAGACAGATTCATGTGTCAGCTGGCATCAGTGAAGCGAAGCAGGGCAATATTGTGCTGTTTGCTGATGTGATGTAGCTGCATGCTGTGACTCCTGAGGCCTGAGGAGTTGGCCACGGCCAGGCCACAGGGTCCCTAGCTGGGTAATAAATCACTGAGATGACAGGAATAGTGGCCGTTAGAATATGACACACTCACACAACACATATAGTGTATGTGCAGCCACTCGGTTATATAGTATATTACACAGACACAAGTTATCCTGAACTGATGTACCACTGGACCGCAGGTTATTTTATTGATATTTTAAGTTTTTATTGTGTCCATTTGTTTTGCCAATTAAGACAATAGCCTGGTAGTTCATAAGAATTCTATCTCCTGGAATGTGGCAATTGTCACGATTGATATCACACACCAAACAAATCAATAAGCCTAAGCACTGCATTCCTTAAAATACGCTATCTAATTTAAACTATCAATCCTGCATGTCTAGCCTGGTCTGTAGTCATTACAAGCCTCCAGAGCCCAGAGCTATTAGTGCTGCAGCAACCTAGCGAGCTGAACAGAGTACCTTGAACATTAGCATGGTCAAACACTCTTAGCGTAGAGGGATGAATGAATGGCAGTGCTGTGTAGCCAGCAAAGTATGATCTTACTAATGGGCCATGGTAAATGGACCAGCTATGAGTAGTATGGGCTCACTGGCCTGCTCTGTGATCCAGAGCAGTGCCCATTTCACGGTGTCTGCCTGAGACCTCCTTGCACTTACTCACTGAGATGGAGAGCTCCATGTAGGTACAGAATTTCAAGAAGGGATTTGTCTGAGGTCCCGGAACAATCATTGGAGGCAAAAAGGGAGCTGTCTGTTCTTGTTAAGTTATAAGATGACTGATACAGCTTTGTGAGCGAAAATCTGTCTTTAAAGTGCATCAAAAACTTTGGCCCATCTTACTGTCATTGCCTCAAATTTACAGATGACAAGGTCAGTGGTGAGAACAGAACTTATGTCCATTTCATCCACTGTTTTATAAAATGAATGTGCAAAAACATTTCATGGGATGTAATAAATATGAAAAAAAAATCACTGAAAAGCAGCATTTATTGTTATTTTTCCGCTGTCATTAAGTTATTCTGACATTTTCATTCCTATTTGTGTCCTTTTCTCTTTCTGCTTGTATTTGATATCTTGTCATAATGCTTTTATGTCTGAAGTAAAGCACTGTTTGTTGTTGCTGAGAGGTGCTATACAAATAAATTAGCCTTTCCTTGCCTTTTATTGCAGTAAGACTATGCCAAGCTTTGACAATATTGATGTGTGTACTCAGCAACACCTATTACCAGGATCATTTCAAATAAATGAAAACTCTAAAACCAAAATTTAAAGATATTGTTTAATCTACCTTAACTAAAAATATAAAAATGCTCACAGGTAGGCTGTAAGCAAGTGACAGACATGAATTACACTGTGGTTGTTGACACAATAAATGCACAGATTCTGTTAAAAAAGCACTTCCATCATAACATTTACTTTCATGTTCTACAAAAAAATATTCCATGCGGCTAGGGCTTTTCTTTCTTCCGTCCATCAAGTTCTATGGCAAAATATGAGAGAAATAATGGGTGCATATCAAGCAGTGTCTCACTGCTGCCTCAAGTAGGGCCCAGTTCTAACTAACCACAGCTGACAAGTAAAGAAAGCTGAGCAAGCCTTCTTCTACTATTAATGGCCAAGAGAAGGATTCAGCTGAAAGGGGGAGAGGTCAGACATTAGTGGCTGACAAGAAAAGAGGGGTTTACCAGAACAGCTCTTGTTTTTTTTTTTTTTGTTTTTTTAAAAGAAGGATTATCCATCATGTAATTACACAGAGGAGAGCACAACTGTTTCTTAAGTACTTCCTTGTGCTAACATCGATCCAAGATTAATTCAATCTAAACTATATTTTATGTGCCACAGAGAAAGAAATGAATGCACTGTTTAATAAATGAATGACTCTCTTCTGCCTAATGATCTCTTCTGTGGAAATATTAGACGTTTTTGAATAACAGCATATTGTGTGATCACTCTTCTCAGTGTGTGTTAATATGCATTGCACTCCATCTGCAATGCTCAGAACAACTATCTTAGCTGCTCTAATAGGATTTAAGTTTTGCCATCTGATCTTCAGTTAGTGCTATAAATAACAATTTAACAACATGTGCTAGGTTTTTGCACAAGCGTGTCGAAAGTGGAAATTGAAAATGTACTCGTATTGTGTGTAGGGACAAATAAATTATAGTAACACTGGCTTAGGCTTGTATTAATTGTTGATCAGAATGGCTTTCAGGATGAAAGAAACAAACACAGCATTTTTTCCCCTGGTATTACTAATGGATAGTGGCAATGATAACTGTAAATCAGCAAAAGTGACTCTGCTCCTTAATCGAAAACAACTGCTATTAATTAACCTTTTCCATCTGCCAGTCCTGACAAGGGCACCGTGCACTCTGCATATCTCCATATGCCACGCAGTCACGCTTTTCTCTGTGCACCAATGTCCATAGCATCCAGCTGCATCACATTCAGGCTTCAGCACCGCTACCAGAGGCAACAAGCTGTCATGTCAGTCCTTGTAGGTCCACCCACCCCACAAAATCACTATTATTAATGTTATTGTCATAATTTATTTATTGGGTTGTAATTTTGTATCACCATTAGTATCTTGGATGATTATATTCATGATCATTCTGGTACCATGATATTTTTACACTTTTTTTTTTGTTTTCAGTCAATGATTCATTTGAATTTCAGTCACTCTCTAGGACAGTTATTTCAGGATGTTTTGTTTTAATTCAGTCTTGGTTATTTTGGTTGGAAAAGATCACGGTTTGGGTTAAATGAGAGGTTTTTTGACAACATTTCCCATCTGCTGGTGAGTCCACCCACCACAATATGTACAGAATATAAAAATATAAAAAACTCTTAAGAAGATTAAGAAGATTTTCTTGTGTTTTTTTTAAAAAAAAATATTATTATAATTAGCCTTTATTTAACCAGGAAGTGAACTCAAGATTAAGACTCTCTTTTGCAAAAGTGTCCAGGGTTGACAGGCAGCATTACTCTAGCATTTTCTTCAATGGCAGGAGAAACTGGAGCTCCCACAGAAAACCTTTACAAACACAGGGAGAACATGCAAACTCCACACAGAAGAGCCCTACATGGATGAACCCAGGACCCTCTTGATGTGAAGCAACAGTGGTAACCACTGAGCCATTGTGCTGCCACTTTAGTGGAATTTATGAAACACGTCAAAGATAACAGTTTTACAAGCACAAAATAGTGTTTTTGCACCAACAAGTTTATTTCCAAAGAGCTATTAGCCAAAAACCTGGCATTTCTCAGCATGGTGTGCAGTGTATCCTTGAAAAATTTGAGGAAACTGGACAAGTAGAAGACAAAGGAAGTGGCAGGCCTAAAAAACTATTTACAGCAGATGAACAGTATCTGAAAATCATGTCCTTAAAGGTTATCAAGTTTAATGAATGCATAAATGCACATCATATATAAACAGAATAATTCAGAGAAAAAATATAATATGAAATAAATTCCAGTGTTTACATGGATTTAGTTAAATACAAATGAATGCACAGAAGAAACATCACAGTAACATACCAGTGAACAGTGTTTAAGAAGTCTGCTTTATGTCTACTGTATCAGTGCACTAAATCCAGGCTCACTTTCCTCTACAAATTCCAGGATTGTTTGTTGTGCAGTGAAACATCTGCAACTCCACTGTTAGCACTGTTATATTTTGTTATCACCGATCGACTTTTAACCCATCACCCGCCCTTGCAGAGACCTCATAACAAATGCACCCTAAGAGTTGAAGCTAGAAGGCTGAAGGTAAACAATCCAGCAGCTTTCACAGGCCAGAACCTAAATCCAAGTTCACTGTAAAGACATAAGACATCTGACACTGAAACTCTTAAGGTCTAAACCTATTGATTTTTTAAAAAGCCTTTACCTTAATCCTGCCCATTCAACACAACACAAAACTGAAACCTGCTATTGAATGATTGACAGATCTTTTAATACAGGGAATGGCTAACAGCTATATTGACTTATTGTCTTCCATCTTATGCTGTTAAAAGTGTGTTCAGAGTAAAATTTGTAGACTCAGCAGTAAAATGCTTGAGAAAAGAATCTATAAGTCAAGATGTTATTCAGTTATATTATAAAAATTGATCTACAAACCCTCTTGACTTGATCTTAAGACCAAGTATATTCTGTTTGATCCAAGATTGTTTTTGAGGTAGACAGTAATAGGTCCATCATTGCAGCATCATGGCCTAACAGGCCTGCAATAAAGTAGGTAATAAAAGGCACTGCACCACCCCCTTTAAACCACAAAAGCCCTGTTTATCATCTTCACATAGTTTCTACCTACTAGACCGTAGGTCCTCCCTGCTGCATAACATCTATAACCTGAACCTCACCTTGCAATCACAGGAGAGTGGGCTGAATGCTTTCTGTAAGACATCAATAATCCTTTCTACCACTACCCTTTCTCCATCTGGTCAATAAAATAAATAATAGATAAATATTGAGCAGAACAATCACAAACTGAAAACTGGGTATGAGAGGAAAGTTTGTTGTCTGGCAGTGATATTGTGCAAAATATGGTGATAAAACATGCTAAAAAGAGATAATTGCTGTATTTCCAAACACAGTGCAGCTGGAAGCAGCCATTGGAAGATGGTTATAAAAGGATGGACATTGTCAGCAACAGTACCAAGGTAGGTTGTGGCATTTAAACCATAGCTTAATTGGTACTAAGGAGCCCAAACTGTGCCAAGAAAATCAACATGCCATTGCACCAGCAGCAGCAGCCTGAACGTTTGACACAAAGTGGAATGGATCCATGTTTTTATATTGTTTATGCCTAATTCTGTCCATACCATCCAAATGCTGCAGTAGAAATCAAGACTCGTCAAAGCAGGTAACATTTTTCTAATCATTGTTGCCCAGTTTTGATGAGTCTGTGCAAATTACAGACCCAGTCTTCTGTTCTTAGTTGGCAAGAGTGGCACCCAATTTGGTCTTCTGCTGCTGTGACCCATCTGCTGCAAGTTTCACTGTGTTGTACAAGTTTTTTTTTTTTTTTTTTGTATACTTTGGTTTAACAAGTGTTAATTTGAGTTAATATGGCCTTTCTATCAGCTCAAAGCAGTCTGGCAATTCTTCTCTGTCGTCTGGCATCGACAAGGCCCTTTCACCCAGAAACCTGCCACTTGCTGGATATTTCTCATTTTTGGACCACTATCTATAAACTCTAGAGATGATTGTGTGGGAAAATCCCTGCAGATCAGGAGTTTCTGAGATACTCAGAGCAGCACATCTGGCACAACAACCAAAGTCACTTAAATCCCCTTTCTATCCCATTCTGATGCTTGATGTGAACATTTGCAGGTCATATTGACCATGGCTACGTGCCTAAATGCATTTAGTTGCTGCCACATGACTGGCTGACTAGAAATGTGTTAAATGAAAACATATACCTAATAAAGTGGCCAATAAGTCTAAGTCACTCAGAAAATGGATTTTGCCTCAACTGGCAGCGATTCTATTAAATTTTAGGAATAAAACTAAAATGTGTCACTATATGTCACCATGTTCTTGTGCTATAATGTTTTATTGATGGTGGATGGATTATTTTAGTAGTTTGAGTTTGTTTTATTCAAATACTGTGTTTTGAAGTTTAATTTTATCCCTTAAATAATGTAAGTCTCTTAACTTTTTATTTTAAAACACAAAACTTCTACTATTTTATTCCGAGACTCTTTTGAAAAATGTCCAGAGTGTGCCTGGTGAATGAATTTGACCCCTCTCCAACTGACTTTTGGTTTGTTCACTGTTTTAGGTAAAGCTCAGACCTCCTCCTTTTGCTGGTAACATTTCCAACACCGCCATTTGTGTACCTAAACTTTCATCAGCTTTGTGTCTGAAGCCTGCGGATTCTCCTAATGCTAGATGAGATACTGTTATTGGCATTTATACAATCAAGCGATTACTAAGGAACTATCCCATTAATTAACTGAAATTTGGATATTTTTGTAACATTATCCACCATCACTGCAAATCCTTTGTTTGAGCGCAGTTATGCAAAAACTATTTGATGCAGGATATTGAATTTTGGCATAGTGACAGACCTTTTAGCTATTTTGAAAATATGGATTGGCCACCAGGTGATATTTTCTGTTTTTTTGTTGTTTCTTTTAACCATATCTCTGATAATACTCATCTGATCTGCACGAAACAAAAACCAAACTGATTGTAGGACCGTATGCTTTAATGGTGACACCATGTTGTGTCTACCACCACTGCGTCTGCTGTTGCCATGGCTGAAATCAATTAAAAAAAAGGGAATCACCTTTGCTCCTGCATACATCAGTTCTTAATCATCCAGTTTGCTTAGAAAAAGAAAAAAAACATGGCATGACCATCGCATCTAGCCTCACATCATGTCAAGTGGAGTTAGGTCAGGTCAGTGCTCACAAAGAAATCGGGGCTTTTTGAGGATATACCTTTAGCAGTCGCATCACAACCATGGGGAGCTTGTTTTGTGATGTATTTACATGTGCCAGATAGTCAGTGTACCGTATTAATTGCACGGGTCAGAAATGGCGCTTTGGCCTGTATGATAAATCAAAGGATGTTTTAAGAGATACAGTACGTACATCTATTTTCAACTCAAGATAAATGGATTACAACCTCTATATGACAGATGATATACACGAGAGTTTTATCAACATATGTTATAAGCTAAACATAGCAAAATAATTTATGTAAAATCTACAGAGCTGCATCATACATAGAACTTCTTGCACTATAAAACCGATAAGCACAATTGGGCATCTGCATTGCTTAACCAAAAAAAGCTGTTATCCAGATTCAGAATATGTGCAAGTAAATTATTCTGTACCTGTGAAGATGACACCAGAGTTCTTACTCCTCTGACAAGCCTGAGGGACCACGAGTCAGTCAACTTGGAAGCAAACAATTTATGCAGGAGGGAAAAGGCCAAAATTTGAACCCTGTAAAGGACAAATATCAATGCAGGGGAAATTAATGCACAAGGAGGCACTAAGTTATTGTAAAATGAACTCCATAAATCAATCAGAAAGGTTAGAGGAGCTTTTAGGTGGCATTAATCCCACCAAGAGGCAGATAACAGTACAAGTCACAGGATGACAGTGGAAAAAAGCTTTCTTCCCTCCCTCTGTCTCTATCTTCTGACTGTGACTTTAAAATGGCACACATCTGTCCCTGTTATTTCTCAAAAATACTTTTCAGAGAGATTTCTTTCACAGGGATGTAACTCTTGCTCACAGTAAATAAAGGTGTTATTTTTCCATTTTCTGTGTGGAAGCTTTGATTACTTTTCCCCAGTGACTATGTTTGTTGGTGGTGGCTACTTTATGTTGTTTGCCTCTATTTGGACCATTAAAGTGAAATTTAACTGTGCTTTCTTTGTCCTTCCTCAAATGACACACACACACAAAAATAATCTGCTGTACTGTAGGTTTTTTTTTTTTTTTTTTTAAACAATTCTTTATTATATAGAGTCTTGCTGATATGCTTGTTGGTTCTGAAGATAGTTAAAGTAATTTTATATCTACACTTTCTGCTTTTTCATAGCACTTTCATTCAGGCGTGGAGAGGAGTTTAGCTTGTGTTTATCTGTGGTGCATGGTTACAAGTGCTGCCTGCTCAGACTGGCTCTCATATGAGGTATATAAAAGTCAAGCTTATCATAGCAGCACAAGTGTTGCAAGAATGGACTGTAAGAAAGGTAGAAACCAAAACTCAACACCTCATAAAGCTTGTTTGGAAACCTGCCTCCTCTTTGAAATACTGTAACTCACAACAGGCTGTTTGTCCTCACTCCCAACATTTGCCATCTTATTATTATTATTATGAATAATGCTAAAAGAGAGCAAGCCAAATGAGGGATCATGCTGGTAAAGGCTATGGTTTCAGATGTGCTAGCCATAATTTATCAACTGAACAAATGATGCACTTTGGCTTTAGCAATGCCCTTGTGCCCTTATCTTTGCTTGGAAGAAAAGAGGAGAAAACACAAGTGCTTTGAAAACAGGATAAGCGGAGAAAGAGGCTTAAGCAGGATCAATGACAATGATGCAGACATTCCACAGACAATATGTACATTAAAAACGCCCTTATAGGTCCCTATAAAATGCGTATTAATGTATTTAGTTAATAAGACTCTATGAGTCTTATTAACTAAATAAGTTATTGGGCATTCAGATAAACTAATCAAATGTTAATTCGGAAGATGCCTCCATTTTCTGAGACAGCTGAGGTCCTGCTCAGGTTTGTGGTGACCAGTGACATCCTCTATGCTATAGGGCAGCAGATTGAGGCTAGCAGACACCAACAGACTCAACAAACAGATCTGAAAGGCCAGTAACATTGTGGGTGTGGAGCCTGACTGTATGACAGGGGTGTCAGAAAGGAGGATGCCGACCAAGTTAGGCAATCCTTCACAGCCCCCCTCCATGATGTGCTGAATGACCTGCTCAACCTGCTGAGCCAGCTGCCCCAGAAAGCATAAAGGAACTGTCAATGTGTATATATGACAGATTTAAAGCGTTTGTATACAGACCCAGAAACCTAAGAAAGTGATTCTTCTGTTGCTTTTAAATAGTTATATAAATATGTTATCGACATCATCTTAATGCATTATTCTATTAAGATTTGTAATTTAATCTAGTAACATATTGGAATATGTGTTGACTTTAAAAATGCAAATTAGGTTAAAAACTATTTTTGACTCATCAGCTCATCAGTGTATCTGAGCAAAATGTACTTAATTCACCTTGAATGTACCGGCTAAACACAGTTATAACATTTAGATACTGCTACGGTAATGTGATTACTTTGAACATTACCCCTGTTTGTGATATAGTGGGTTAATATGATGTATAGTTCTGACTTCTTGTATTGAACTCAAATTTTTAGTCCTGCCCTTTTTAATGAAAAGATATCATACATATACAGTTACATATACATGTACAGTTCATACATACAGTACAGTACATATGTGTACTATTAGTTAGTACACTTATGTGTTTCTTTTATATAAAGATGTATTTCAAATAGTGAGGAAGTAATGAAGGAAAATGTTAAAAATGCACTAGGCTTTTTTGTTGCTTTTCAAAGTTCAGTACACATTTCATTATGTGTTCATCAGCAATTAACTATGCTCTTGTTAATAATTATCTTTTTCAGCTGCCACATTTCTAAGTGATAAACCATTTTTAAGAAGGTTGTGACTTTTACCAGCCTTCTTAGACAGCCTATGAACTACAATTTATTATGAGCCCTTATTAATATAATATGGTCTAACAATATGTTCATAATGTATCATTCACACATTTAGAGGTGTACTAAGTATGTGTAAATAATCTTCTTATAAGGACTCACAAAGGCCTTAATACCTATTTTTTATTGAGTCCATATTTATGTAATATAGTCTAATAATGTGTTTATAATTCAATTCAATTCAATTTTATTTATATAGCACCAATTCACATATAATGCTGTCATTAACACTTATACAAGCTTAATAACATTTAATATCTCAACAAGCATAAGTTACAAAGCATCTAATAAGTAGTTATAGAGGTATTATTACCAATATCCCATTACGAGTCCTTATTAATGTAACACGGTACCAATTCACGTGTTCATGATGCTAATAATAATATTTTACATGTAATATGTGGTAATAAGCTTTTTATAATTACTTCTTGGGGCATTATTACGTATTTTTCAATATGAGTCCTTATTAATGTAAAATAATCTAAAAATTAACATGTTGATAATTCTATTACTGGTGCTAAAAAAGGCTTATTAACATGTAACAAATGTTAATAGGCATCTTATAAGAGCTCATAGACCCCTTATTAACTTTTTTTCGTTATGAGTGCTTATTATTATAATACACTCTAACATTTCACGAGTTTATGTTGCTATTATAAGTGCTTATAGAGGCCTATTAATTTGTATGTATTAATAAGCAGTAATAAGGACTTACAGAACACTTATTACCTATTCTCTTCATGTAAAGAATTCCTAAGACCACACATGTGTACTGTAGCTAATAAGTAGCAAGAGGTGGTAAGCACATGCTGTACATGAAACTTCAGCAACAGTATAACTTGTTGCAAGTTTTATCATCCATTGGCTTAGCTCTTTCTCTTGTTTTTGACATAAAAAAAGCATTCATCAGAACGCCATGATCTCTTGTTTTCCATTTAGCCTGGAGCAAATCCATATCAAAGCCTGCATTTTCTATTAATATATATCGGGCAGTACTTGTTACAAAGACTTGCCTGTCTCATTTGTGAATATAAAATCTGTGTGATGTGTGTGTGCTCTTTATTCTTGCTCTTTAATATTCTTATCAAATTGCTGATGTGAATAGAACACCTGTTTTGCTGCCACATCTCGTTTTAATACACTAAGACATTAATTAGTTTTTTGATTAAAAAAAAAACAACAACTCACAAACCTTTTGCCAAAACATGACACTTCAGTTATGTTTAGCATTGTTTGTGGACATTCGCACAGCCACCACAAAAACAAAAAACAAAAAACAAATATATACAGGTCTAACATTTAAGAAAATGCCCTCTGTTTATTGTTTTTAGGCACTTCCTACATAATCTAGTAAAGCAGAGTAGTGAACAGAACAGTCTATAACTAGAATGTTGCTTCTACTCAGTGTCTAACAGTTATTTGCAGCACTAGAGCTAAGTGAGATAAATAATTTAGCATCATTGTTTGGGCATTATAATATAGCTGATCTCTTTATACAGAAGGGGATCTGGCTAGCTGTGCAGTTTCTAAGTGAGATGGATGAGGCAAAGCCTAAACTACTGAGGGGTGAAGTGAATTAGGCTCACATTAGAGCTTACATTTTACCATTACAATCAAAATGGAGTGCAGTGAGCAAGCCATATCCATCTGGTAAGAGAGCCACACCTTATAACCCAGACGCAGCCTAATGACAAGGATTAAAATTGAATGAAACTAGAAGAAATTAAAGATTTATATAAGCCTGTTGAGCGTTATCTAAAATATATGTTACCTGGAATATATGTGCATGCCTTCTTTACTGTCTGAGTGTGTCATCTGGTATATAACACAGAAATTACTCATTCTGATATGCAATGTGCTTGTAGCACATATTTGACATTTCAGTTATCAATCTTAAGATAAATTAAACATCCTGTAAATGTGGGAATTAATTATTTTCTAGCTTGCTGAAAATGGTATTGTCTCTCCAGGTATGATTATCTCTAAAATGGAGCACATTCATTTAGATTGATATCTATTAAATCGTTCCTCAATTATGGAAATTAAGAATATATATTTTGAGCAGAATAAGACAAACAAAGGCTGAGTCAACTTTAAAGCTCATTTCTTCCTTTGTTTCTTTCTGTGTATTTTATTTGTCTACAAATTTCACAAATTGAAAGTTCCTGAAATGCAGTCTTGGAAAATTATTTGAATTGATTTAGCAACAAGGATTACACTATAAGAGATGAAGGACAGAGCGAGAGAAAATCTTCTGACAGGCTTTCACCTTGGTATAAAATGTCAGAATGTCGAGACTTTCTACTTGGCACTACTTGCAGGAGCCTCATTTGATACCCAATAAATGTATGACAACATTTCAGTGAAGCAGTCAGGCAAAGACCTGGGTCGCATTTTAAAAACATCTCCTGACCTTTCCATGGTGGCAGTAATTGCTAATGCCAGACAAGGAAAGAATGTAAGTCTCTTATGAGCCACAGCACAAAGAATGGACTCAGTGACTTTGGTAGGGAAACACATAGCAAGTCACAATTTCCAGAAAGAAAAGAAAAAAATCCTTCACGAGGCAAGTGCAACCTAATCACTCCCAACTCTCTCAGCTGATAATAAAAATAAACTCCACATCATATCCGTTTGAAAAGACACAGTGCTTTTAGGTCTCAGACAGAGCCAGGTTTCATTTTCTTTACCTTACACTCAGTGTCAAGGGGCTTAAACTTGATGGCACTGTGACAACAAATCCACTCCTTCTATTTCATTCCTCCATTACTTCAACCCATTGCAGCAACGCTGTGGCAGAGACAGATCAGAGATGAAATTATAGAGACATAAAGATGTCTTGAGGAGTTAAAAAAAAGAAAAACCTACTTGAACAGAAGAAACGGTTACACTCCAGAGCACTGTCAGGAAACTTCTTCCACCAGTGAGTGTGTCAGGAGAAATTCATCACTGGGAATAAAAACAAAGCTTCTTTCATATCGAGTTATTAAGTCAAAGTCTTCCTTCCAGCAGTTATCCTTGCTGATAAAATGCAGCATCTAGTTCATATTATATCTAAATAAGTAAATGTCTAAAATTCTTTTTAAAATAAATCTTTTTTTGATGTGATGGAAACTCCTCAAGGTTACAGAAACCCTATCCCATGCATTCATAAAGCGTATGTTAAAGGTTTGTAACAGAGAAAACTGGCTTTATTGTTAAATAGCTCACTGAACGCTTTAAATTTCACCAGCTGTTTCAATAAATCAGCCAGTAAAACATAAATCAGTGGTAAATAATCAACAGCAGCAGGTTTAAATTTAACGAGTGCCATGTACTTGCTGAAAGCATAATGGCATTTTCAATTAAGAGCCCATCCATGGGTGTATCGAGTCATGGGTTCTCAATAGCCCCTCTGGCCAACAAAGCAGGGACGTTAATCTCATCACCTGGGTCCATTGTTGATCACACTAATCACAACCGGAGGAGACATTGGATAGATGAAAATAAAGTGTTTATGGGGCCTGGAACAGGACTTAGGCAGGTGTTTGGTTTTTGTGCCATCACCAGTGCCAGTGCTCACTCACTGCCCATTCATATTACAGCCTTCAGCCAAAGAGACAGCTTGCGAGGCACTGGCCCCTGATCCCAGCACATTAGTTTAATGCCTAGATCTGTGGACTGTTCCTGACTCTCTCTCTCTATCCTGGCATCATAGTCTGCCAGATATACAGACAGACAGGCAGACAAGCACACACACTTACACACACAGCCTGGTGTCATTATACTGCAGTTCAGAAATTAAAGTAGCTCTTTAGAAAGCTGCTTGCTTCTATTTTCTGTAGCTTCTAACTGGCATCAAATGTGAGCAGCTGTGGCATGTGGCAAAGATGTAAGCTTTCCAGCATGTTGCTAAAATGGCCTGAGAATGCTGTTGTGTATTTGTACTGACTAGTTTTTCTTCCGTGATACATACTGAGCTATGCACTATCAGGGTTTATTCTTTGGCTCTTGCCATAAGCACAGCATGTGGTCATAATTAGAGCTATTTACAAAGAGTAAACAAGATCTATGCAAGTAGATCACTGAGTAAATACACAGCAGGGTGTGAGATGACCAATTGTACCTTAAAAATATTCCCATCCATCCTTGTAGACGCCATCAGAAGGAGACCAAGGGGGCAACCACCAGCCCATCTGTCTATCTGTCAGCACCTAAGTGTCAGTGCTAAGGAGCCACAATCTGTTCAAGATAACCTGCCAGAGGAAGAGATCAAATAAACATCTGCATGTATATTTATACAGTATATCCAAGCCTCCACCCTAATGAGTGTGAAGCTGAAGTTGAGGATCTGTATTTGACTCCTTGCCAGCATTAAATCTTATCATCTGGTGATGTCTTCTTGTCTGTCTTTTCCTTGGTTTCACCTGGACTTCAAGACATGCCAACAGCTGCATAAACCACTGGAGTAGAAATCCAGCAGTGAGCATATGGGCTGTCAGTAGAATGGAAAGACTCTTGTCAGAGATTTTTTCCATTTTTCCTGACAGTTGGTGAGACTGGAGACTTTTTTAGGAGGTTGGCTGAAGGGTCTGTCTTTGGCAACAAGATGAATGTTGTGAAAAAAGAAACTTCATTCAGCATTTTAATAAGCTGGGGATAAAGGGAACCAAAATGTTGTAAAGTGGCAAAGTTGCTTAAAAATGCACATTTTCATTAAGCAAAAAATGCACATTCCATATGATTATAAAAAAATTGTTTTGGCGAGGTAGTCCGTCTGCATACTGGCAGAAAAATATTCTCATTGAAAAATACATTCATCTTTTCAGTAGTATTTAACAATCTGAGAGATTACAATGCTAATCTTAGATTTTTGCAGTGCGCACACTCGTCTTCTAAGCCTTGTCAAGACTGGCTTCTACCAGAGCCCCTGCCTGTGAGGTCCAATGTGGCAACATCAGTGCTTTTCCATGAATTAAAAGCTTTAAATGTTTGCACAGTTTAACCTTGTGTGGGTGAGGGTTCACTGAAGAACACAGAAATAGAAACATTGAGCTTGATAGGCTATAAAATTCTTCAGCTCTACAGGCTCTGGCTTTCTTCAAGCCTATTCTTTTCAGTAGTTTCAGCTCCTGCATGCTTCCTTCTTTGGGGGACCAAATCCTAACTATCTAAATGCAGGACAAACACTGTTTGTGTGGGACAATGTAGGACACGTTAGCAGTGCAGGGAGGTAGTGTGAAATGTTCATTTCTAACATAAAAACAAAACTACAATAGACTGTGCAGGTTACTGGATTGGCATGAAGCATATACAGGTCAAATATATAATATTCCAGTGCAGCTTTTACAACTCTCTTGGTAAGCAAATACAATTAGACTAGAAGGAAGCTTAAATTTGCTCTCATTGTTTCATGCATTAGTCTTTATATACTCCTGTATTTTCTTTATATTACTGTTACTTCAGCTGCTGTTCTGTCTGGTAACCATATTTGAGTTTTAGTAGAGATGCATTTATAGACTTGGATACCAATAAAAGGCTGGAAAAGTAAGTGGTACTAAAAAGAAACAGTTGGAGAAAGTTGTTCCAGCTAATTAAGTTAGGGGCCCACAAGCCAGTGTACTCCTAGTGCCGGTCCCAAGCCCGGGTAAATGGTGAAGGTTGTGTCAGAAAGGGAATCCGGCATAAAAACTTTGCCAAATCAAATATACGGATTCATAACACGACTTCCATACCGGATCGATTGCGGCCCGGGTTAACAACGACCGCCTCCGGTGCCGTTAGCCAACAGGGTGTTGGTGGAAACTATGCTACTGTTGGCCGAAGACCAAGGAGGGGGAGAGGGGGAAAGTGTGTTAGGAGGCAGAGAGAGAGAAGGAAAGGTAGGAGGGTGGAGGTGCGAGTAGGAACTTTAAATGTAGGGACTATGACTGGTAAAGGGAGAGAACTGGCTGATATGATGGAGAGAAGGAAGGTAGATATATTGCGTGTGCAAGAAACCAGGTGGAGGGGAAGCAAGGCCAGGAACGTAAGAGGTGGATTCAAACTGTTCTACTATGGTGGAGGTAGGAAGAGAAATGGAGTAGGTGTAATCTTGAAGGAAGAGTATGTGAAGAGTGTTCTGGAGGTGAAGAGAGTGTCAGACAGAATGATGACTTTGAAGCTGGAAACTGAAGGTGTGATGCTGAATGTTGTTA
>VUQH01067649.1:0-20824 GCA_015106775.1 Etroplus canarensis
CCAAAACCAGCTTGATAGGGTTTAGGTCTGGAGACTGTGTGTTATGGTTTGTGGTTTTTGGTATTGTGGGACTAGGTTTTGTTTAATTCAAGAATGTTTGGTTTTTGTTTTTTCTGTCTCGCTCTTGTTTCTTTGCAGTTTGGTTGCATCCTCTTTGCTGTGTGCCTTATGCTTTACTTTCATTGTTCCTGCCCCAGCTCATGTTTAGTTAAGGGTTCTTTGTGTCTTCCTCATGTTTCCAGTATTCAGCCTCCTTGTCTCTAGTCTCGGTGTGTTGGTTCATGTTTCCCTTGGATCCTTGTCTTTATTATCTTTGTACTGTGTATGTTCCTTGTTATCCTGGGTTCAAGGCTTGATCTACCTCCACTGTTGCAGAACAGCTTTAAGTTGTTAACCTATTGCTTGTTCCCTGAAAAAGGCCTTTTTGTATAATTCTGAAATGTACATTATTTTTCAGATTTAGGTAACCTTACTTTTTTTAACCTCTGGCAGTTCATCACTTACCTTTGTGCCATGTCAAGCTATTCATTGGACTTGAACTGCTTGATTTTTAATAAAAAAGTGGAACATTGGGATAGTGTGCATTAGGTTGAATACTTAGAATGTTGAATTCAGTATTAGTTTAAGTTTATGTATGATCTACTGGTCTTTTGTGCTGAAGAGAGCGCTCAGCATGAAAGTGAAGTTGAGGTGGTTTCAGGCATTTGACTAGGATGACTCCTGGGCACCTCCAAACACCCAGGACACACTGGAGCGATTACACAACCCAGTCTCACGGCAGTTCATGAAATATTCACAACTTTAATCTACCTATTTATGTCCTTGGACACAGATTTTCAATATTATTTTATGTCCCTTATGTTCTTTAGCCCATTCTCACCTGTACTCATTCATGTCCATGTACACAAAAAGAATATTTTCCACTTAAAAGACAAACGAAGTCCATTTCTCTCTCTCTCTCTCTCTCTCTCTCTCTCTCTCTCTCTCTCTCTCTCTCTCTCTCTCTCACTTCATAAAGTTTACCCACTAACAATGACTTGGTTAGTTTTAGGCATTAAAAGTACTGTGTTACTTTAGAAAAAGACCATGAATTCATATACAATAGTAAAGCTTTGCTTTCTTGGTTGCTATGGTGATGCCTCTCCACTTTTGTGGGGAAAAATTATGCTCATGACACAAAATATACTTACCATTGAAATACATTACTTTGAAATTTGTGCTCAGTGACATGAAAACATGTCCATGAACACAAAAAAATTTACTTGTTCATGACTATTTCACAAACTGTTGTGTGACTGCACAGGGTTATATAACTAACCCTTAAGGAGCATCCACAGAGGAATGTCAATATCATTTATTTACTTGTAGTGTTGACAGGTGAAATAACTTTGAATGATGCAAAGGGAACAATTATTAGGTTAAATCACTCTTACTTATCACTTTCAGATAATTGAAGTGAATAGAATCAGAATCAGAATCAGAATACTTTATTAATCCCAGGAGGGGGGGAATTGTATAATAGCAATAACAGTTAAAAATAGAGTTAACTGACAAGGTTAAAAATACATTAGAGGGTTCGCTAAGCAGCATACACAATGTACCTGTGTCTGCTTGCAACCCATTTGTCGCCTACAAAGCAATATGTGACTCACTTTATATCCGGACTGGGCTTTAGGCTACTGTTACCACAGATAATAAATTATGGACTGAGGTGAGGTTAATGCCACATGCTTGTGCCCTTGTGTCCATATTACATCCCCTTTCAGTCCTCTTCCACATTTAACTTTTTGATGATGTTTTCAGGAGGAAAAACATTCAGCAACTTCTATATCTCATTGCTTTTTGATGTACCTTGTTACTGTGCTGCAGCTGCTTGGCTCCCATGAAAGACAGCAAGCAATTAGCAAGATTTGCTTTTATCCCAGTGTAGATTAATGCAGGTTAATTAAAGGTTAACTCATGAAACTTGCTAAACTCTGTTGTAGTTCCGTCTGTTTTGCTTGGCATGGTTTTTCAACAGTATGTGTACTTAACAGAACACTGTTGGGAAAGAAAAGCAAGGAGGAAATATCAGTTTGTCCCAGGTTAATTAAAAGATGATCTTGTCTTCAGCATCTGGCTGTGAAGTTGTCAAATTCAATGTGCAAAGAGAAGTCAAAGAATTGCCCAAGGGAGTTTTCCAACAGAGACGGTGAGATGAAAAATAACATCTCACTGGAGTGCTAGCTTGTGTGTGAGCAATATGAAGATATGTGGTATGATAGAGACAGAGATTTTGTCAAAATATTCAGCTGTGGCATAGTTACACTCACTCAGTGGGAGGATGGAAGCAAAGAGCTGATTGATAAATCCATTTTGCTGGAACCATATCGTACACACCTGTCAACAACCTCAAAACCTAGCACTTAGTCACGCGCACTTGTGCTGACTTTCTAACTCAACTGTAAGGAGCACTTTTATTAAGACATGCCTTTTTCTGTGGTTTCTTAGATAAAGATTTAGCAAAAGAAAATCCTGATGAAATCTTGTCTTTGCAAAGGTAAGGAAATTTAAAAAAAAAAAAAACCTTAGAGATCCTAAAAACTTTAACATTAAATGCTCATTAAGCCACAAAGTTCAAAGCTTCTTTATCAGGGTTGTACAGAAACAATTTTACCAGATCTGACAGTACTGACATGATTTTGCTAATCTGTAATTGGTGTGGAAACACATGACACAGCCTGCTTTCCAACTGGATCTCACCCACTTAAAAGATAAATATAGATACTTCAAACTATTCCTACTTTGGTGTCAAGTGTGTGAACCAAATTGTGTGCTGAGGTAAGTCACTGTAAAGAGTGCCCAGTTGTGCAGACATACATTAATATGGTCTAAGTGCACAAAAATAAGGATGAATTGATTTCCTTTGGTAATACCATGTACAGTATGCACTTAGATAGGCAACTTCTATGCCCCAAAAATCCTTTTAAACATGTACCATCAAAGGTGTGTTTGCACAGTCGCTGGATGGAGGGAGTTTTGAGAGTGTGACACACATAAGACCCTGATTGACAGCAAGGGGGATAACAAAATTGGATCATTTTCTTGTGTGCTACAAATCACACCAAGCCACCAGTGCAAACGACACATCAGAAAGGAAAAGAGAAACCCTCTTTTACAGCAGCCCAAGTGCCTCATCTGTAGAGAAAAGTTGGCTAATGCTGACATAGTTCCAAGATAGCTACAAAGGCACTTGAAAACCATCCCTGCTGGGAGAAGAAAAGCCGTTGGCTGGATTGTGTGAAGATGCCCCCAAAAATGTGCGTCTTTCAGGTCCAGGTCCAGCACATGGGCTGGCAAAAGAAGTGATGACATGCCATTGATTTTGGCTGGTGTTTTTTCAAATTTTGGCTTTCCCTTTGGTACGTGGTATGTGGTTTTAGAGCTACGAAAAACAAAAAACAAAAAACAAAAGTCATGTCAGATTATATAAGTATAATATGCTGTTTATTATTATCTAGAAGCCTTAATTCATTTATAGAGCTCTAAAATGTGTCCCAGTCCTGCTGCTGATTCAACGTTCTAAACCCACTCTTGTGGTAGGAAAATTGCTAACAAAAAAGCTTATTTAGTCACAACTCAGCTGCCTACAATTGGCAGCGTCATCCACCTCTCCTGCTCTCTGTTCCCCTCATCCTCTTCCTCTCGCCACCTCCGGATCTCTTCCCTCTTGTTTCCCCCTCCTCCTGTTTTCTCTTTCTCACCCACTGTCACTTTCTTCTCTTCTTCTCAGCAGTTGCTCGCTCAGCCAACAGGTAGACCGAGAGCTTCTGACAGGTTTGATACAGATGTGATGACATGCCGTGGCCTGAGGCGCAAAGCTGAGAATTGATTCCCCTCCTCCTTTCTTTCCTTTTTCCTCCTGTGTTTTCTCTCCTTCTCCTCCTCTGTTTCTCACATGCCTCTTTGGTTTTGTCATTTTCCGCTGGGAGGTGTCAGCCGCCGCTTATTATACTCCTCATACACTAATTGGGGGCAGAGGATGTGCAGATTGAGCCTTGATTGCTGCCTTCCCCTTTGCCTTTGTATCCTCCTCCCTCCTGTCCCCTGACACCTAGTTCCTCCCCCTCTTTCACACACATACATACACGCGCTCACTCCAAGCAAAGCCAGGCGTTCATGCTCTGCCTCACACTCTGACAACATCAAACACACCGCAAGAGTGGGCACTGACACAGTTGCGTGAGTTTTGGCGTCAGTGCACACCAGATTACAGCTCTATTAGTGAGTGATTTCATTATCTCACACCACAAAGGCTAAATATGCCGCTTTCCCCTTCTCACTACCCTAATCCTCTTTGTTTTTAGTGGCCTTTTTGAGGTCACATGGTCTTGTGTCTGATAAGATTGTAATGACTCTTAATGAGCCATGATTTATTCCCGACTAATCAGCTGTGTATCAAATAGTGAGAAACTGATGACAAGGTCTGTCTCATAAAAACAAAGTAGCACTTTTTTGTGTTGGAGAAGAAGAGATGGCTCATATACTTCTAGTTTTGGGAGGGAATAAAGGAAATGTGTGTTTTCAGTGAATAAAGAAACTGATTGTCTGTGCACTGCTGGCTCATCAAGGTGTTTGAATCACGATAGTACAGCAATAAAGGGAAATCTGAAGTTTTGGTTGAACAAAGACAGGAGGAGATAATGGATCCTTAGAGTGTTCATGTTCATCAAAGTTTGTGACAGTTCTTTTTCACATTTTCTCAGATTTGGTACAGATAGTATCTCTGAGATAATTCAGTTATATCCAGTTCCTCTACACAATTTGAAACAAATGCAATATGCACAAATTTGTAGTTACCCAATCCAGAAATTCAAATCCACTTATATACAATTTGATTTGGCTGTGAGTAGATATGAGTATTTATACTTTTAAAGTAAGAGTGTGACTAAAATTTTCAGACATATCCACTCATTTTTAATATTATTAGCCCACTGAACAGCTGTTATCACTTTTCAGTCCCATACATACGGTCATGTGAAAAAGAGTTTTCACAGGCTCTATGAATTCCTGTGAAAAATTAAGTGCACCTTCACTGCTTCCATGGGATTTAAGAGGGTAAGTAGCAGCCAGGTGCTACTAATCAAATGACCTCGATTAATTGATCATCAACCAGTGTGACCACCTCTAAAAGCAGAAGGCTTGGCAGTTTGCTGGTCTGGAGCATTAAGGCATATTTTAATCACAGTCTCCTCAGGAGTGGACGTCCCAGCAAATTAACTCCAAGGTCAGTCCATGCAGTGCTCACAGAAATTGCAAAAAACCCAAGAGCTACATCTCAGACTCTGCAGACCTTAGTATGTTAAATTTCATGACAGTACTAATAGAAATACTGAAGAAGTGTGGCTTGTTGGAAGGGTTGCCAGAAGAAAGCCTCTTCTCTCTTAAAGAAGCATGGAAGCACAGTTTAGGTTTGCAAACAAACTACAAGACTTCTGGAAGAATGTTCTTTGAAAAGACGAGACCAAAGTGGAAATATCTGGCAATAATGAACAGTGCCACGTTTGCAAAAACCAAAACACAGCATATCAGCACAAACACCTCATACAGGTTGTCAAGCTCTTCGATAGAGGGGTGATGATTTGGGCTTTTTTGCAACTACAGGACCCTTGGGCACTTTGCAGTCACTGAATCAACCACAAACTACTCTATATACTAAAGTATTTTAGAGTTAAATGTGAGACTGTCTGCCCAACACCTAAAGTTTGGCTAAAATTGGATTAGCAATAGGACAATGATCCAAAGCACAGCAGCAACTCTACAAAAGAATGACTGATAAAAAGAAGAGAATCAAAGTGTTGCAATGGTCCAGTCAATGTCCAGACCTCAACCAGACTGAAATGCTGTGTCGGGACCCTGAGAGAGCTGTGCATAAATAAAAGCTCACAAACCTCAATGAAGTGAAGCAATGTTGTAAATACAAGCGGGCCAAAATAATTCCACAATGACAAGAGAGACAGATAAAGTCATACAAAAAATTATTACTTTAAGCTATTGCTTTTAAAGGTGATTCTATAAGCTACTGAATCATTGAGTTTACTGTTTTCCACAGGACTGCAGTCTTGTGAAAACTGTCCTTTTCCCATAACTATATGAAATGCAAATCTGATTACTAAAAGTAGATCAGCAACACATTCAGACATCGGTTTTACAGAAGTTTAAATCATAACTGATGCATAGGTCAATCAATAGCCTATAATCTGACTCATGTCTTAAAGACTTAACAGCTGAGATTAAAAATAGCTATCGATATCATTCGTCTATCATACACTTGGTCATTGGGAAATGCCACTGACAAACAAAATAAAATAGGCAACTGTAGCTCTGTAAAACTTGTAAAAAGATTTAGCATGATTGTTTAGTTTTTATTGTATTTGTTAAGTGGTAACTAAAAAACCTTGCTCCAGTGCTAGAGCATCAAACTAGGGATGATGGTTTTTACCTGATAGGGCTTGGATGTGAAACAGTTATTGGAGTGACAGAAAAGGAAAAAGGAAGAATTACTATAACCTGATAGAAACACCTCAGGATTGCTTGAATCAGTCAGACTTTCATGCTGAGCAGTAAAATCATTAGGATGCCCCCCCTAATGGGCTAACCTCCACAAAGGAAAAGAAAGGAGACGGAAAGAATAAGAGAAAAGAAGGTAGAATGGAACAAAGAGATGGAAAATTACACAAAAATGAAATTCAGCAATAGTATGCCCCACTGCCAAAGTGCATCAAGTTCCTAAAATTCACGCTTCTCTCTACGTGCCTTTTCCTCCTGACATGTCACCTCACCCTCCTACAGGGTTCTGTGGTAGTAAATCAGCGAGCCAATTAAGGAGACACTAAAAAAGGGATTAGCCTGAGACCTATTCATCTCATTCAACTGTCCTTATGCTCAATTGTTCAAGGTAACAGGCTTTAGAACAGTTTTCCTTTCCAAAAGTGAAGGTCAGGCCTTTTAAGTTTTTCCTTTGTTTCTGCGTCTATATGGCTTCTTTCTTTGTAATGAATGTTCTCAAGTTGTACTAGGGCAATGACTTAATCAAGAGTAATTATACATCAAAAAAATCACTATTAGTTTTATTTTATTTGACTGATGGAGGGTCCTTATAATGAGCAGCTGCGTTATTTTTATGTATTTAATTTGTTATGCATCTTAATACTATGTTAGTTTCTATGATGGTCTCAGCAACCTTTACTATCAAAAGAGCCATTTAAAGCAATTTTTGACCCAAAAAATCTGCATGGAATATTTATGATTTTTTTTGGTACTTTAACTTTGCATTTTCATTTAAATTTATGAAAGTAAGGAACCAAAAAACAAAATCTGAATTACTTTCATCACTAATAAAACTGAATGACTGATGTGGAGGGAACAATGTCTATAAGTGTGTTTATGCCTGCTCTGAAACAAGTCACAACACAGCTCTGCAGGCCACTTTGAATCCCACCTGTGTTGATGCAAATGAACTGAATTAAAACAAGCCTGCTTTGATAATAAGCTAAACATAAAATAGCCTAATAGCAAAGGTAAAGGGAAAAATTGGCCAGTTTCAGTTTAATTGAGATTAAAGTCCAGCTGCAGATCAAGCATTAGGCCTACTGATAAGCCAGCAGCATTGGAAGTGAAAGTAAACAAATGTGTCCATGCACTGTTAGGAGTTGGAATCCATAGCTAGGGGGACTCAGGACTACTCATTTATGTATATACATCTGTGCTTTCTGCCGCTCGAGCTTCAGCAAAATTAAGAGGATAAGGTGCCAGGTGATAGTTGTAGACACACATTTTAGTTAACAAAATATACTGAAATTATTTTTTTTTAAATTTCGATGTGTAGGCGACACATTTTTACAAATGGAGAATTTAAAGCATCAAGTAAAGTGATGAATAAAAATTAAAAGGAAAAACTAAAAAAAAAATCACTGTTCATTGCCATAGTTGTAATGATGTAGTTTTTTTTTGTCAAAACCATAGGGAGACGGGCAAAATAAAGCCTCATATGGCTCTGAAGCCACAGGTTTGAGACCCCTGTCCTAGGAGATCCCTTTAACACTAATCCTTGACCATTTTTTTCCACATAAATCTCAGGTCAAAGGATATCTTTCTTGGTCCACCTTAATACTTGGAAATCCTGTTATCTGATTATCAAAAGGTACTGGACTTTTCTCAGATCTGCATATGAATGGTTCTATCATAGAGGCCAAAGAACTCAACTAAGATAACCAGTGTAAACTCTCCTGTTTAATCAGGAACCTGGGAAATCTTTCTCATAAAACAGACTTAATAGCATCACCACCAACCTCAGGTTATCTAATCATGTGCTTCCATAATATCACTGTGGAAAGACCAAGAGAGCACTCGGAAAGTCTTACTCTTCTACTGTACCTGTCGGGTGCTGCGAAATGTGTACATGTGGTAGAGGATGGGTATAAGCTTCCTGTTATAGGCTGGGTTCAGGATGTCACTATTAATTTTGAGATTCTTAACCATCATATCCACCATGTACGTGCCAAGCTCCAGTGTTACACTGTATGGCCAGCTTGTCTCGCCCCCCTGCAGCGTAGGTCCTGAACTCTGCTCCAACTCCAGCTTACACCAGTGCTCCCTTGGAAGGACATCAAATGTCTAGAGGGATAGGAAAAACAGTAGGTTGTTTAATTCAGTAAGGAAGTTATGCTATTATACCTTGAGCAAATCAAGATACAGTGTTATGAACATTTTTTAAAGGTTTTCTATTTTATGCAAATTAGCATGAGCAACCTATTGTCCAGCAGTGGTGTTTGTATTTGCTCTACACCCTGCTATTCTGCTGATTCTTAAGTGATGCATTCTGTCTTCACCACCGTGATTTATTGGACAGATGATCAGGTCCTGAGCTCGAATCCTTGAAGGTTATGATTTCAAGTAAGCAGCTCGTCTCCACATCTCATTTCTTCTATATTTGGTTGTTAGTGATTACATGTTCCATTGGCCCTGAGTTATTTCATCTATTGTTCTGTTATTTTTGTTGATTCAGTAGTTGAAAGAAAAGAAGAGCCAAAGACAGGACACCAGAGATTAAAAAAAAAATATCCACAGAAGTTCAGCAATCATAGCAAACAATTAAGGAAGGGACCACAAGCCAAAATAATATATTTAAAGAAGAGACGCTTACTTAAAATGTGAGAAAACTAACAAAAATATACAGGGAAAAGCTGATGACAAAAAAATGAAACAAAGAACTGAAACTTAAAAATGGGTGAAATGCTTGACTCTAGAGAATTAAAGTCTTACCATGCTGCATTCATTAGAGCCAGCTACATAAGCCATTCCCAAACCCATGAGTGCCACAGCCCAATTTGAAATCTGAAACTTTTAATAATCTGATGCTTGAAATATTTCCCTCTTTATGTTTTTACTAATTTGATTTGCTTACTGAGGTTCATCCTCCACTTTCCCTTTGCCAACTCACGATTTTTTTTACTATTTATTGTCATTTCCACAACAACATGCTGAAACAAAAAAAGTACTCCAAACTGAACTGCAGCACACAGTATACATCATCATCTTCTTCTTCTTTCGGCTGGTTCTGTTAGGGGTCGCTCCCTCCAATCATCTGCCTACATCTCATCCTATCCCTTACACCAACCCTCTGCATGTCCTACCTAACTACAGTCCCTCCATGAACCTTCGCTGTGGACTTTCCCTTCTCCTCCTCTAAACATGTCCAAACCATCTCACCCTTGCCTCTTTGATGAAAATGAAAATGAAAAATAACATTTCATTTAAATCAAAATGCTTTGCACTATTAATTCTAATTATACACTATTTATTCTAATTTTTAATATTTTTTTTTTTAATTTAAGGTAATTTTGAAGTTAAGTTACAGCCAAATAGCCATTTCTTATATGGGAAATAAAGTCAACAAAAAAGGTTCCAAAAACTTGAATCCCTCCAATGATCCACTTGAGACCAGCTACAAATCTGAGTCAGTTCCTCTAGACACTTATGTTGCAATGTGCGACTAAATGGCATTAAAAAGAGTGTTTAAACTCTTTTATACCAGATTGTAATCTGTACGGACAGTCCATACCTTTCATAACAACTGTGAAATGGATGGATTTTCCTTATAACTCACCCATTAATTAGTAGTAAGGTGTAAATTTAGGGGAGTGGCTGCTCTGATTTACAGATGTGTAAAGACAGAGAACTGTAGCTTAGAGCTGCTTGCTTGTACCTGCCAATGCTCTTGTTTTTCCTGGATTTCTCCTGTGTTTTAAGACCATCACCCAGCAGTCCTGTTTTGTCATTTCTCCTGGGAAACTCCCAGAATTTGAAAGACCCTCACACTTAATCCTGATTAACTAGAATGCATAAATCAGTAATGTTGCTCAAGTTGCCAGATTGTCTATGAAACGCAGTCTACACACAAAGTCCACAGTCCAGTACCGATTCCAGGGGTATGTGTAGCTGAACCCTGCGCAGACAAATGAACTAACCCCTGTCTCAGCTGTCTGAACACTGCAAAGACATTGTAAAGAGGCAAACTTCAAAAACACGGGAGATTAAATAACAATGAGCTGAGCTATGTGCGTGACTCTTCAGCTGTGCCCAGTGTAGAGTTTCTGACTTTGGCACAGTTGGAAAGATATTAATAGGTTCAGGCTTCTGGAATCAATAATTTGTAAATGAAATGTTACAAAAACAAAAAAAAGCCTCTTTCCAACTGTACACTACAGGTTGCAACTATTTTCATTAAAATCATCCAACCTGGACAATTTGATGAAAGTTGTTGTAACTCCTTGTCTAGGATTGGGAAGACACACTGTGAAACAAGTGTGCAGAGGCTGTCGACAAAGTACAACATTTTAAAAACTGAGATGCAACAGAAATATACAATTTAGGCAGCACAGGGTTAACAAAATGTAATTTCAAATGTCACAATTTTGGTTATTACAGGAACTTTTGAAAACTTTTCAAGATTCCACTTGAAAAGTAAGGACTATGTAATTTTGCTGATTGAATCCTTAGTAACCCCACAGATACACTGTGTCACCAAAATGTCTTCACTTATCTGTGGTATGATGAATATGCTAAAACAGAGTGGGGAAATAAAAACCTAGATGATGGGAGGTATGTGACTGCTAGATTTCCCCTCCACCAATTCCACTGACTGGGCCTCTCGACCATGTTTGTGCTTTAGCTGCCTTTCGTAGCATTTTAATGGAATTATCTGACAATTAATATAGCTCACTGTGTGGTACAGTCCATTGAAGAAGTTGCATTAGTCCTGCTGAGCGAAATTCCAGTATTTTATGTTTGGTCTGTTAATGATTAGCAGACATGTGCCTGTGCGTTGCAGTCATACATTATAAAAATGCAACACACTAACCAAGCTATTGTTAACTGATAACTTAGCAGCCCACTCGCTCATAAAAACATGAGAACTTTTGACTCACAAAAATTTCAAAAGGTTTTCAAAATGCAAAACCCAAACCCACTGTGCCCGGTCCTGGTGACTACAGCCATCTTGTATATAAGACATATCTACATATTACTTGGTTCAGAAAGATGCAATCTCATAATTCAGTTTGCTCAGCATTAACTTAATGCCAAGACAACAGAATTGAGTGTTAAATGTTCTGATTTAATTTCATTTATAGGGTGCGATAATAGTTCTTGCATATAAAAGACACCAGCTTTTAGGAATGGTCTGTTTTGTTAGTCATTTATCATGTTTAGTTTCAAAACTGATGCTTAAAAATGTAAACATGTAAAGTGACAACTTGGACAAGTGAGAACCTAAGCTAAGGCTAACTGTTAGGACAATGAAAAACATTTTAATTGCCATCATTTTAACTACAAAGGCTGCAAAAGTACCTTACATAAAACAAACACTTTACATAACTTCTAATCTACCTAACTGGTGGAGTATAATGAGGCCTTGATCATTATAGTTTTGATGACATTAGCGTTTTCCCCCAGTGTACTGAACCATCAGTGATCCTTCATTTTACCAAAAAGGACTAAACAGCATGTCAATGAGCTAAAAAACAAGGTCGCAAACAAAGTTTGCTGAAGTCATGACTACAGCACTCAGCTTCATAAGACTGAAGTATTTTGTTTTACTTAGTAATAAACCCAAGTCTTTCAGTCTGGCTTCTGGGAAGCAAAATATGATAAACAACAAAACCAGTGCTGTGTAATAAAAGATAACAAGCCACATCTATTGATTAACAAAAGATTAGAATTTACAGATCTGTATTGTGCTTTCCAATCTGCATTAAATCAGCAGTAGCAATTAACTCCAAAATAAAACAGTCTGCCAGGCTTTATAGAATCTGACATGTAGAATAGCATGCAAAGCATATCTCTAGCCAAGTAGAATGAGGTACTTTTTTTACCTTGGTATCTTTGGCCAGTAGGTCTGTATAGGCATTATAAATGCTGCCCAGCTTTTCCACCGTCTGATTTTGGTGCTTCTGGCACACACAGTACTTGGTGTAGACCCTGTTGCCAAGATCTCGGGCTAAAATCTTCAGTGACTCCCCACTAGGAGGTAAGTTGGCAACACTCTGGGCAAGGGGACACACAGTTCAACACGTCAAAAGATAAAAACATATGTGGTACTTGCTTAAAAACAGCAACTGACTGAGGCTTTTGTAAGGTCTTATCAGTCTAATGGAGGGGTGTACTTTCTATCAGAGTCAGAATGGTCTTCTCAGAATCCTGTGTGTTTATTTGCCTATATTGGAAGCAAAGGTATCTGATCAAAGCATGTCTTGCTTTGTTGCCAAACCATGATGTTTTTCCAGGTGTTGTCACGGTCAGTCACTTCATTTGTGTTTTGTGGTGATTCACAAATTGATTGTGTCAAATAACAGAACAGCAATGACAGGGAAACAAAAGAAAGAACTTCACTACATATCTCTGTGTGATGTAATAAAATAAAGCTTTTATAAGTTCTTGTTAAATTTTAGAATTCTGGCATTTTATTGACTGGTTGACTGGGCTAGGTGGCTTGTATTACCTGTATCATGATGTCAACATACTCTCCATCTTCCAGCAGACAGAGATAGGGATAAAGGTTAAGTTTGTAGTCCTTGGTGTTGGTGTTTGCCAAGATCATTTTGCTCTCCCTCAGTGCCTGGAGGAGGATCTTCTGCCACTTTATCCATTGCTCTGCCAGCAGCTCTCTCTGAAAGGACAACATCATCATGGAAGTCATCTATCTCATGATGGTGACTGATAGTAGGAAGACCATACTGGATGAAATGGATGAAAAAAATGACAATTATAACAATCTTTATCACACAGTACCTGACTAAAATAGAAGGCCATTTGAAATGTAATCGAGTAGAAATGAACAGAACCCACAGGACACAAGTCATGTGTGCATGTGTTTCATTAGATGATTAAGTTTCTTCGGCCCAGATGCATCCAGATGACAGTGAGAAAAACAGACTACCCTTCTGAGAAACCACAACTGGGCCAGAGACCTATTTATCTAAGGCTAAAACAGAAAGGAAGTGCCTACTCTCTACCATTCTCAACAGTACTCAATGCATTAAATTTATTGCTGATTATTATCTTTCACATTCCAGTGACTTGAGGTTAAAGGGATTAGCTTGTATGACAGTACGCCTAACTTACAAGCTTGTGGAGTTTTAAATGAGAAACTGGATGCTGCTCTCGTAGGCAATTTAAACCAGGAGATGATACAATTGCCCATTAACACAGGACACATCAATAAACCAAAATAAGCTTTTTTTTTTTTTTTTTTAAAGTAAGTACAATCACCTTTTCAAAGAAATGCCCTGAACTTGGCCAATATGCCCCCACTTTAAAGATGATTCTGTGTGACCTTGACCTGTGACCTTATGAGCTTGAAACTGTACTCTTCTAGCCGCCCTAGTGATTAATCATAAGAGTACTGAAAAAGATCCGGCAAACAAGTCAGTGCCTGTAGTGGTAATAAGAAATGTAACGGACGGACAACCTGAAAACATAATGCCGCTGAGAAAAGGCATATTACATATAAGCTATGCTAATTTACATATTATATTTCATTTAATTATTCAGTACAAAACAAACTATAAACATGCTGGTTTATTAAGAGTAACATGGAGCCAGCCATCCCTTTTCACCTGTTAAGCTCACCTTTTTCTGCTAACTCAGATTTTACCATGCAGACGTATGGAGGCACTTTTATCTAATGACCTTTATTTGCAGAACATTTTTAGCAATTTTAGCATTATTTTTGCATTACTTAGCATTTTTGGTACACTAAAGTAAAAAGTGCATGACTGTGTGTATGTTCTCTTCACTTTGACTGAAACACTCAGTCTGGAGTGTGAATGGAGGGGTGACTCTGCATTCTCCCCAGCGGCCTCCATTACAATACATTATTATTCTGCCCTGCCTGTCTGTAAATGCTTCTTGACCACCAGGGACTCTCAGGCTGCTCGCTTCCCACATAGCCCATCTGCAGAGCCAGACGGGCCAGGCTAGACGGTAAATGCCAGAGTTTGAAAAAAGGCACGCCACAGGAATACAATGTTTCTTCATCTAACCTGTCAAGCCTGCATGCATACCATTTTAAAGTTTACATCAGAGAAAAAATACATACATGAATGAAATCACAGATAGTATCGTAATTACACCTAAAGAAGCAGATTACTGCCGAGCAGACAAGACAACCACAACAGTCTGCATATTACAATTTGTGCCAGTGTGTGGGTTTTGCTTTTGTGTGATTTAAAGAGACAAATTGACAGCCCAAAACAGGAAGAATGCTGATGTTCCTCCAGGACAAATGAACTTTTTTCCCCTATTCCAACAACCAAAGGGAACAAAAATATTGTAAAACATATCTTTCTTTAAGGAGCACACACTGGAGCATGGATGACATCTCTCCTGTCTCTCTTCAGTGGGCAACAAAAAATGTAATAATGTTTGCAGTGAAGGCTGCTATGTAGAACATATTAAGAGGGGACCCCTTATAACATGTAGAATTCAAGCACAATTATAACTTTAAATGCAACAATCAATAACCCCCAATTAACTCTTTAACAGAGCAAACACCATGGCACACAACAACATGTGAACCATGAACATGAATAAATTTACCTTTATAAAACTTCAGTGCTAAACACCATGCCTGACTCATGTTCGGCCAGAGATGAACATGAGTCCTAAAGAAGAGCTATGCCGTTAGTTTTCTGGTTTCAAAGCAAGAAAGGGGGAAATGGGTTAGGTGATTTACCATTTTGGCCATGTTTTCAGTGACTGGTTTGGCAGCTTCCACAGAGTCGATGGTGATAGTGCAGGCCTGCTCCACACTGAGCTGACGTTTAAAACGTTCCTGAAGATCCTCCTTCGTGAAGTCCAGTTTGGGGTAGGTGTGGTATGCCCTCTAAAATGTAAACAAAACCATGGATATTGCATTTAGTACTGTATAATGGTAAGTACCTTTCTTGCTATGAGCCTAACCTTTAAAAGCAGAAACTCATAATTTAACCATTCAATTTTATCTGTTGTTGGAGCCTCTCCCAGCTGTGATTGGGCAAGAAGTGGGGTAAACCCTGGAGAGGTCATGTTAATGCAAGCATTATTCTAATTTAAGGTCTTCTGACTAAGTGCCAAGTCACAAAAGTCTGCCAGGATATAAGGCTTTGTTGTTGCTTGACAAATTAGACACACACTGTTGCACACTAACACTGAGATTTTCATTCATACATTGTGTTACATTACTCACACATTTTAATATTACATTTACTGAGATATTTGTTTTTGTGTGTCATTTTTACTGACTTGTTTTGTTTTATTTACTATATTACTTCATTGGGCTTTTGTTATCTAATTACTAAGCTTTTTGATTTGTTTTAGGGTTTTTTGTTACTGGTTGACTGGCTTTGTATGTAGTGGTTTATGTATTAGCCTTGCACACGTAAGATCCCCAGTTTGAGGCCAGGTAAAGACACAAGCCCATTCCACAATGATAGGGTTGTGCAGGAAGGATATCCAGCTCATCTGTACCAAAACACCTATGCAGATTCTTTCAGTGTGGTGACCTCTTGGGGAAATACAAGGGTGCAACCGAAGGTGCTTGCATGGTGGATTAACCAAGCCAGCCTTTTCTGTACTGTCCAGCTCCAGATACTGTCCATAGTCGGGCACAGTGATACAGGTAGACGGTGGTTAATTTGGAGATAAAATCCAAGAACATGGGCAGACAGTTTTTCACCGATGTCAGTTCTGGGGGTAGGAAAAATTCCACAAGCCAAGATGGTTTCTGAGCTGGCAGGGGAGAGGGTCATCCCACCTGCAGCGTTTCTGCTGTACAGCAGAACACAGAAAAAAGAGACATGTTGTCTTGGCCAGATGGTGCAGCAGTGGTGGCATACTTTGCACTGGTCCTTTCCATGCAAAGAGAAGCTGCACCCCTGAGGACAGGGCAGAAGACTTTTTTCATACCTGCTTTGGCACGGTACTCATACCAAAATGCAAAATAAAATATGCCATGCTGGAAATTTCAAGTAAATCCTCCACAGGCAACCAACTCACCAACTGAGCAGTGATGGCTAATACTAACAGGGGTAGTTAAGCTAATTACAAGCAGTAGCTACTAGCAGTAGCTAGCTAGCCAGACTCAGTAAATGTGTTTTTAGCGAAGCGAAGAGTATAAGAACTGAGGTATGACTGTGATGAAAGGAGTATATATGTGCAGGTGGGACCTCACAAATGTCATCTCAGGTCATCAGCTATAAATATGTGTTATACTGAGTAAATCAAGTGAAAGGGAATAAAGAGTTCGGCATTTTCACCCATGTTGGGGATTTTATCAAACACGAAATTACATAGTACAAACTTGTTATCCATCTGGTACACTTTCAAGGGTATGTGAAACATACAGCAACAGCTCCGATGGCAAATGTTACTGGACTGTATCTCAGTTTAATTATCAAACCTCTAGACATTGTCATCCATTTTCAGGTTTAGCAAAAAATGAATGCCAAACAATTGACAAATCTTGCCAGCAGATACTTAATGTGTTACTTGTTACATGACACTAAGCCAAAGAAAGGATTTTTTCCCTAAAAACAAAAGGACAAAGTAAGCAAAGGACTTCAAAAGTACTGACAAATTACTTGCTGAGAGAAACAAAATGTTCTTTAAAAGCCAATGTTGGTTTTAACAGAAAGACTTTAATAAAGCAATAAGACACATGATATTATGGTCTCTATTATCAGCCTTGTTTATTACCTTTAAGACAGACAACACAGAAGAAAGTGAATCAGGCCTGTGAGAGAATACAGGAATTGCTCAACAGACAGCTTTTTTCAAAAAAGATGCTAACAACTCATTATCGATAAAGGGGAAAGGAGTGAAAATTGTGCCCCAGTAATGGCAGTCTTTTAAAACTATCATGCAGCACAAAGGAAAGCTGAGTGTTCACATTGTTAAAATGCAGCTGTGTGACTTTAAGTCATTACATCTGACTGAATTACATTTCAAAATCCAAACAGAAGTAATGATTTTGTTTTTTATCCCACTTAGCAAAAAATTTCACTAGGTAAAAGAACACAGTTTGACCAGGAAAAGAGTCAAATTTAATACTGTAAGGTAAGGAATATTAAACATATGCTAATTTTAAAAAAAAACAAATATAGGCCATTTTCCTTATGAAAAAATAATTAAATGAGAGACTACCAGGAAAACTCTGATGACAAGTTGAAACTAGATCAAACTGCATTTTGTACGATCTGAAGCATTAATCAAAATTCCATCTCACACCAACAAACAATATTCTAATGAGACTGTGCTTCTGCTGCTAACACTGACTGAAACCTCTCCAGAGACAGTACGCTGTACTACTCTGTTAATCTAGTGTGCCAGTTATTTGGACAGTCTTTAAGCCACTATGACCTGCCAAAAAAGTCGAAGTCATAGTCAGATAAATTACAAACTACCTTTAGAAGTGTAATGAAAGCCAACAATAAAGATGCAGTCACATTTGACCTATCATTTGACATATCACAAAATGAAACAATTTCACATAGTACCCTCAAAACTTAAATATAAAACCCTCTGATTGCTGCCATCTAACACATACACACAGGGCAACAATAAGACTGAGAGGTCTAAAAGTGAACATGCTGCATGGACCAAGGCTAAAAATACTACAATGGTACAAAAAGCTCTTGACAAATCTTGTGAGAATCACGAGGAGACGGGAGGTGGGAAAAAGGAGGAGAGGTGAGAGGAAGAGAGGCAACTAAAGCAGAGGACCCATTAAAAAACAGAGTTGGCTCACTATAAATAGAACAGTGCCTGTCTGGCTGTGAAGGGGTGACAATCAAATCTTTCGTAGCCATGCTGGAGCCTTCTGACAGCTTTCCCAACTCTCTGGTGCTTTGACTAGCAAAACATACACAACAGTCAGCCTTAATGATAACTCCTATCAGAGTAAATTCCTTACATGATGGACCTAACGATTTTTGTGAAAGCCATCTAAAGCAACTGTTAATGTTAATAAATACAAACATCAAGATTTTGTCATACCAAGATAATACCACTGACTTCAGTTTAAGATTATGGAAAGAACATAGAGCAGTTGAAAACACCACTATGTTGTATGATATCAGCATAAAAAGTTGTTGCCTAATTTTCCCATGGACCAGCTTGTCAGTAAGTAAGGTACCCTGTGATACCTGTGTGTAGAAGTCTTGAACCAGAGATGAAGAACACTGGCTTGTGTGCAGGCTGAGGCTGGGCTGGTAGTCTGGTTTTATGATGCGTATGGCCTTTAGAAGCATGTCCCTCTCATCTTGCCGGAACACACAATGACTGAACAGATCATCCACAGACAGGCCGTCCTCCTCCATCTGGCTCAGGCACCTGAACATACAGAGATGCACAGTGAGTGTATAATATTTTTATTGGCCCTTAAACAAGTTTTTAGTTTTGTTACATCATTAGAGAGCTAAGGATACCAGTCAGTGGTGATGACTCCAGAATTATTTTGTCTGGCTTGGGCATTTCTGGGTTTTAAAAATGGAAAATAATAAAATTATTAAATAGAACAACAATCACCACCACAACCACAACCCTGGTATAAAATAGCAGGCCTGCTGTCCTGTGCTGCTTTGGCAATAGGTCAGCTAAACACATTTTCTACTGGGTGCCATCAAACAGGTACACACGCTGTGACAAATGCAGGTTTCCCTGATGCCATGTAATAAATTAAGTTAATTAATACAATTCTGCTTAAAAAAAGTTGGGAAACTGTAACCAATGCAACAATACCTTTTCCAACTCATTTAAAACCTGGGTTAACTGAAAATACTATAAAGACAACAAATTAATTGCTAAAATTGAGAATTCATTGTTTATTTTGAAAGTATGAATATCTTAAATCTGATGAAGGCAAAATGTTCAAAAAAAGTTGGAACATGGCAACAAAAGATTGAAAAGTTGTGTAATGCTAAAACAAACACCTGGTGGAACATTTGACAACTATTTGAGTTACTTATTAACATTAATGGGCAATCAGAGAGGCTTAGACTTTCAGAAATAAAAAGGTGTGTGTGTGTGTGTGTGCGTGCGCGTGTGTAAAGCACACCCCCACTAGATGATGGAGAAGTGAAAACGTGTTCTGCGAAATGACAAATCAGTGCAAAATCAAGGTCCATAAAGGCATAGTTGGATGAGTTTGGTATGGAAGAACTTGGTTAGAATGGCGATTACAAACCAGGCCCAACAGCAGTGTCTGACCTCACAAATGCTCTTATGACAGAATGGGCAGAAATTCCTACAGATACACTCCAAGATCTTGTAGGAAGCCTTACTAGAAGAGCGCAAGCTGTTATAGCAGCAAAGGGATGATCAACTTGGATGTCATAAAAGCTTCTGGAGGTGTAATGTGTAGCTGGCCCAATACTTGCAAATCTGCAAAACTATTATTTATACTAAAAGATAATTATAGCTTTTGGAACAATGTATATTGCCACCCAACATAAATGAACCTTTTTCTGTAACAAAATATAACAAACCAAATTCCGCATATTGCAACAACATGTCTCCACAGTAAATACGTATCCAATAGCGCTAGTGTAAGTTTTTTGAAAGCTAACAAGAAACTACTGGATGCCTGGTAGGTAGGTTCAATAAATATAGCTAAACACGTGCTGATTAATCCATCAGCAAAGCAACAAATTCCACCTTCATAATGTTCAGTCTGTGTTGAACCCGTCTTAGAAAAGCAATGACATAACTGCAAGGTCAATCCGAAGTCTTATGGTGCTACTGAACTGAATTAAAGAAAAAGTTTGATAAAAACTGAACTTTTAAACCTTCATGAAGGGATAGTTTAGTCCATGTCTGCTGTACCAACTACTGTAAAAAATTGTTTTGGTTTTGGCCAGGTTTAACAAAAAAATATGCTGACTGCATAATATTCACAGGTACTTACACTCCCGGTCGAGAGTTTTAGAACACCCCAATTTTTCAGTTTTTTATTAAAATTCAAGCAGTTCAAGTCCAACGAATAGCTTTAAATGGCACAAAGGTAAGCGATGAACTGCCAGATGTTAAAAAAAGTAAGGTTACCTAAATCTGAACAATAATGTACATTCCAGAATTCTACAAAAAGGCCTTTTTCAGGGAACAAACAATAGGTTAACGACTTAAAGCTGTTCTGCAGCAGTGGAGGTAGATCAAGCCTTGAACCCAGGATAACAAGGAACAGACACAGTACAAAGATAATAAATACAAGGACTCAAGAGAAACATGAACCAACACACCGAGACTAGAG
>VUQH01067656.1:5489-15693 GCA_015106775.1 Etroplus canarensis
GTCTTTTTTGGTGTGTTTTTTTTTTTTTTTTTTTTTTACGGCAGGAAAGAAACAGCGCGGGCTTTTAAAGAGTGTCATGAAAGAAATGTCAAGGTAAGTCGCGCGTATGACGCGTTTCTTTTTCGGGGGGCTCGTTTGTTCGTGTTTGAGGCACTCTGGAAGAAAAGGCTAACGTTAGCACAACAAGGCCCGCATCCTCCTTGTGTCGGCTCTCTGTCGGGTGAACGCGGCGTAGTGCAGGGACGTCTTCGTTTTGCGGGTTCGTTTTGGGGAAATGTCGGCGTTTAACGTGTCGTTCCTGCGAGTCGCGGCTTGCAGCGGTTCTCCCGTGTTGAAGTTAGCTAACGTTTGCTAACTCGCTAAATTAGCTAGTGCGTTAGCGCTGCCTTTCTGCCAGCGCTTTTAAACGCGTTTGTTTTGGGGAGCTCGCGTTCGGAGTTCGACGTTGCCCACGAGTGAGTGTTGAAGCTGGTTTTTTGGAGCCTCGTAAGTGAAGCACACTGCTGTCAGTGTAGTGTTTATGCGGTGGTAGCAGAGCAGGCTAACTAGAAACCCAGTGTGTGTGATTTAAGAAGGGGGTTTAAACCTGTCGTTTAAGTAAAGTTTCTGAAGAAATCACAGTGGGAGTGCTGCTACTGCCGCCTGGCACCGATAAGTTAAACAGGTGTACCTGAGAAAGCGGCCGGTCAGTTGCTGCCATGTGATTGGCTGACCAGATATTTGCATGAATGCGCGGTTGAACGGGTGTGTCTAATAAAGTGGCCAGTGAGTAGATGTGCAGTTAAACGAGGGGTTTCAAACCTGTGGCTCCTTGTAGAAAAAAATGAATGTGATGTTGGATTCTTGACAAAAGTATCTAGGCTATACATTGAATTTGGGGGGAAAAAAAGTTTATATATGTGCATCACTGCCTGCGTCTGTCACCTGGCACCTTACTGTCTTCATTTTGAACCTCAACAGCAGTGGCTGCCCCGGATGTGTTCACATAAGTCCAGTTTTGAATCCCAGTAGCTATGGAGTTGAAATGTTAAGAATAAAAGTCAGAGGAAAATACAGAATTTTGTTTGCTATGATCACCATGAAATTCGGAAACAATAAGTGGTGTGGAAAAGGATTTTCTAGAGAAGATTTCCAAGAAAGCTGATATTGTTGTTTACAGGTCAGAGCTTTGATTACTGCTCTATGAAGCTCAAGAAAAAAGACTGTCTTATACTGAACTGGACTTTAATCAAAATTGAGCTTAAACTTGTCTTTCAAAACTTGCACTATTTCAGTTATCAGAGTGCTGTATGTTTTATTTACTACCAAAGTAGATTTAGTCTGATTTGTTTGAACAACTAAAAGTCTCAAAGTGCCCAGCAAGGTTTTCTAACAACATTAATTCAAAGTAGGCCAATGCGTGCTGATCCTTTTTTTTTCTAGACTAGACAATGCAGTTTCTGGAGAAACTGCGATGGGATTGTTGCTGTTGCTGGTTTCAGTCCGTGGTTTGCTCGAGAAATGTACTTTAAAGATCAACAGAAAAGATCAATTCAGTTTCATTTGTATATTGCTAATTTACAACAAAAGTTGCCTCAAGGTGCTTTACACCGTAAGGTAGAGACCCTACACTATTAGAGAAAAGACCTCAACAATCAGACAGTCTCCTATGATGAAGCACTTGGTGGCTGTGGAGAGGAAAAACTCCCTTTTAACAGGAAGAGACCTCCGGCAGAACAAGGCTCGACCAGTTTGGGTAAGGGGAAAGGGGAGATAAAATTTACATACAGTAATAGCAAATAAGTAAATGTCCCTGTAGTGTAGTGGCTTACACACTTGCCTTAAAAATAAAATGTCCCTGGCTCGATTCCAGGTGAGGATACAAGCCCCTCTCACCATGGAGGGTTGTGTCAGGAAGGGCATCTGGCATAAAACCTCAGCCAAATTATCAGTGTGGCTTAATCTGCTGTGGCAACCCCTTGGAGAGAATACAAGGGTTAGGGAGCAGCCAAAGGTACATTCAGTAGCAAATAAATGCATAGGTAGTGAAAAGAGGTGGGTGGAGAAAAAATGCCCAGCACATCATAAGCCCCCCCAGCAGCCTAAACCTACTGCAGCATTACTAAGCCCTAACTATAAGCTTTATCAAAAAGAAAACTTTAAAGCATAATCTTAATTGTAGAATACAAATACAAACAGAGAGCTGGTTCCACAGGAGAAGGGCCTGATAGCTGAAGGCTCCACCTCCCTTTCATTCTTTTAAAAACTTTGTCAGATGTCACTTTATTAGGTACGCTTTGTGACATTTTCTTAAATGATGCAAACTTTGTAAAATCTATGCCTGACAAAAGCAAGAAAAATTGTTGCACCACCAAGCCGGTTGATAAGGTGCACTAACCGCTTCTATGACAAACGGAGGAGGAGGAGATACATGCCCAGGAAGAAAAGCAAACATGTTGTACATCATCAATAATGGTGGGATAGTTTGCTTTGCAACAATCCCACTAATAAACAATTTCTGTTATTTTGGTTCTATAACAATTCCAGCAAAAGCATTGTAGTATTGTTATGAAAATCAAACTCCCAAATAATTAAGCAGCTACAGAATAATCACATGTGGTAAGAGTCTAATATACACCCATTACGTCATGTCAGCACTAGAAAAAATCAGCATTACTGTAGATTAGTTTATTTAACAGGCTGTCACTTTCATTATGAAGCCCAAATTTGTTTAGCAGCTCTGTACAGATTTTTGGGTTCAAAAATTGACCAAAAATGGCTGTTTTGATTGTAAAGGTTGGTGACCCCTGGGTTAGAGAGGTGTACTTGAACGTATGTGCAGTTTAACAGGTGTGAGTATGCTCAGCTGTGCATCAAAGATGTCATCATCTGTCCTTTGATGCAACTGACCAGCCGCTTTATTAGGTACATTTTTGTTGCAACATTTCCTTAAATAATGCAAAAACCTTGAAACGTATGCCTGACAAACGCAGTGGCCATATTCTCGCTGCCGAGCTGGTCGACAAACGGTGTGGGAGAACGTGCGTTCCGAGGAAGAAGAATAATTATGAAGTTTTTAGCCAACGATACCAATAGTGAGCTTGTTTGCTTTGCAACAATCCCACTAATAAGTGGCAGTGTGTAGTATCTGTTGTTTAATGTTTTGCACCATGTCTCCACACAGCACCATGCCAAGTGGGCAGCAGCCTCAGAAACACTACGGCATCACCTCTGCCATCAGTCTCGCTCCCCCAAGAGATATAGACCACCAATACACCAAGAAGCTCTGTGATGCTATGAAACCTTTTGGAGTGTTTGAGGATGAAGAGGAGCTGAACCATAGGTGAGCTGACATAAACATATGTGTGATTTGAAGAACAAGCTTCATGCATTTAAATTAAGTCTCTGAAAGAGAACCATTTGTTGTCTTGTGCTGCATTTTCATATTAATGTACCTGGACAAGCACATTCTAAGACAGATGAACTAGGGCTGGGTGATTAAAACAATAAGGATAATTATCATGATAAAACTTTTTCTCAATAGAGATTTAAGATATGGTTGATATAACGTTGATAGAACTCGTGCTGTTCATGTTTTGGCAGACAATACTAAAAGCCAATCTTTTGACTGGAAAGAGCTACATTCTTGTTACTTAGGTTGAGCACAAACCGAAAAGAGTTATAGCCGGGTTTGTCACATTGAGAGTAGGCGTAGCAGCCGGCAACAGGACACGTGCTAATGTTTGGGCTTCTGCAGTCCCAGACCCAAACAGGTGCTGCTGGTCCTCCTGAAACAACCGCAGGGTCCACTTTCTCCAGCTCCGTGCCTTAAAGCAAAAACATGCACAGTGATATTACAAATGTAACAGCCTACATTATTTTTTTAAAAAAGAAGAAAAAAAAATGATGCCAGTAAGCATGGTGGAAAATGTGGGATTTAAGTGGTTGATTAAAGTAATTAACCCGTGTTAGCAGCAATTGGGACAATTGCTGCCCGCGTGCATATGCGCGGCATAGACTTGCTGTGCACGGAGGATGCCAGAGCAGTGTGTGATTGCGCAAGCGCGCAGCTTAGAGAGAACGTTGGTTAGCAGTTATCTCAAATGGCTCAGCTATACACAGAGCAGACAGTCGCAGATCTGAAAAATATCGCTGCACACTGCACTGACCAAGGCTGGAAACTGAAAAGCAAATGTCTTTAAACTGCAAACTTTCCTGAAGACCAAACAGGTAAAGTAATGATGTTTGGACTGATAGAAGCTCTTTGATCATGGGGACTGAATTTGTACTGAGGATATAAACATAATGTTTTGTCTAAATCTTTGTAGGTTTCTGTAGATTCAGATGCGTCAACATGTTTGGAAAACAAAGCGATTTACTTTTATTTACTTAGAACTGACCAAAGAATTCATTTTGTGTTCCCCTGTAAATCTTGAAAGCTTCTGACTGCTCAGAATTAATGTTTTAGATTAGTGTGTATATGGAATGGAATTATTTAATGCTCTACAGTACATGTGTCCTGTTTAAATTCTGACAAACCAAAATTTACCTTACATCTTCAGATCTCACTTAGGACTGAAAGGGAAGTTTTAAGCTCGATAGTAATGAGTTGAGTTATATTGATTCATATCAATATTGGCCGATTATGAAAAATATTATTGTGATAAGAATTTGTACCATATTGCCCAGCTCTAAGCTGACCTTATGAATATCATTTTTTCATTGTCACTATGTGATTGGTAGAAGTGCCAGCTAAAAGCTGTGTTTCCTTTCAGACTTGCAGTTCTTGGGAAGCTGAATAACTTTGTTAAAGAATGGATTGCAGAGATCAGTGAAGCAAAGGTAGGTTCTTCTGTGGTGCTGAATGAGTTCTAGGCCCAGTCCCGATTTCTGCACTCAGACTTTGTGATGCATTCTCACTGATGCCTGGGTTGTATCACTTTCCAGTTCTTTTTTGCAGGCTTTTGAATTACGTACTGTTCATAACTGTGTGAAATTAAACATGGGATTAAAAGGGGAAAACACCAAAAGGTTAACAAACTGCAGCTGGAGCTACTAACTCAATATTTCCTAATTTGTCAGCTCCTCACTTTAGGGGTCACCACAGCGGATCATTTTCCTCCATCTCACTCTGTCCCTTGCAACCTCTTCTGTCAATACAAATCCTCACCACATCAGTAACCTTCTGTGATCTTCCTCTTTTCATCCTGCCTTGTAGCCCTATCTCCTTTTGCCTCATATATCCACTCCCTCGTCTTGCACATGGCTAAACCATCTCAATCTTGGCTCTCTGACTTTATCTCCAAACCACTCAACCTGAGCTGTTCCACTGATGTACTCATTTCTAATTCTTTCCATCCTGGTCACTCCTAGAGAAAATCTCAGCATCTTCAGCTCTGCCACCTCCAGCTCCTGTCTTTTTGTCATTTTGTCATCTTCAAATCATACACCATAGCAGCTCTCACTAAACCTTCCTTTTTGCTTTTGCTATCTGGCCCTGTGTACGCCTGTGAGGGTCAGTGTTTTTTATGTCAAGCTTCTGCAAATATGCAAGAGTCCAAGTGTCATCAGTATGTGAGATTCCCTGTGGACGTACATGCGCTTTCCAGGTTTTTGTAACTGCAATTAAACACTACACTGTGCCAGCTACACACGCAGCCTAAGACGAAGTATAACAGAAATGACCTCTGTAGCCATCTAAATATGCATCAGGTATAAGCTCTGCCTTAGTTTCTTCATCTGAGTATGCAAAGGTCCACTAAGGTCTTAGTGAAGTAAATTTCATCAGTTGGTGGACACAAGGCTCTGTGTGAAGGTCCACGTGCCAACAGCACTTTGTGACCACTTGGATGTCCATGGTGGCTGTCATAATTGATTTTGTTTTTGGACATCATGTATTTTATTCTGAGTACTGTATCTATGTTCTTGCTTTGTACTGAGCTCACTGTGCGTAAGATATGTCTGGAACATATAAGCATTTTCCAGAACTATAAGATAACATACCGGGAGATAGATGGAACGGCTTTAATTTATCTCCTCTATTTTAATCAGTTAGGTCTGCTTCATTAGATACGCGCCCAAAACAACAGTCATACAGCTGTCCATGTCTGCAACAAAGTGTGTTAGTGAGGAAATGAGGATTGGGCCTTAATTTTTTTTTTTGCCAATATGTTTGTTGTCTTTTTCAGAATTATTTCACAAACACATAACATATACACATACATACATATACCCACTACACACACAGACTGCATACCCTTGCATCATAAAAATAAAAAATAAATAAATAAATAAAAATAAGAAAAAACAAAAATTAAATAAATATAAATAAAAAAACAATAAAAAATAATTTTGAAAAAAAGGCGGGGGGAGGAAAGAAAATGGGGGCCACATTTTACAGCGTTTATAAATCATTTCATAAAAATCTAGCACTTTAGGATTGGGCCTTAATAATGACTGTCTGAGAGACACAAATGCAATCAAAGACTATCCTCTGTTGTGCTGTTCAGGAGCTAAAAGTTGGACTGACTTCACTGTCTACTTCTCTCCTCTACAGAACCTTCCACCATCAGCTATTAGCTGTGTTGGGGGCAAGATATTTACATTTGGTTCATACCGACTTGGAGTGCACACAAAAGGTATGTGATATACTCAAATTTTAACGCATTACCAAGTTATTTGATAATATGTAAGCTATTCTCTATGACGGAGTGGTTGGCTCTGTTGGCCTTGAAAAAAGGTAGAGCGATGACAGCCAACCATCACGGAAGGGGGCGTGCATCGTTGTTTTTGAAAAGCTCAGCTCGCCCCGACTACACTGAAGCACAAGGCTGGCATTGTCATGTTCCTCTGTTATTGAGTGTTTTTGAAAAGGCTAGTTTTGGGGTCAGAAAGCTGGAAAAACACTGGCTGACTCTGGGCTGAACACATTAGTGTGGATGTGGTCTTATGATGTCATTGTTTTAAACAGCAAAAAATATAATCAAAAAGTGAAACATGTTTAAAAATAGGAATATCATAGAAAATAGTTATGTTTAGTTTTCCAGCAAGTTCCTGATTTAAATGCCTTCAATTACTGATATGATTGAAAATTAACGGTAACCTTAACTCGGTGTACCTGTCTGCATTAGGATGCTCCATCCTCTGCGTTTAACACTTGAGGCTTTGAGCATGAGCTTATATGAATAGGCATATTTCAGTATGTTTTTGTCTAGTAATTGATATTGACAAACCTATACCCAGACGAGGGATTGTTGGAATTTGCGTCCTTTAGATAACCATGATGATTGTGCAGTTCCTGGGAATAATCAGGATTTTAAAGTGTTTATCTGAACTAAACCGATGGTATTAGTTTGCTTAATGTCAGGATGACTTTTTGTATTCATGTGCATTGCTGACCCTTATGGTCTTCTAGGAACTATTTAGTTATTACTGTCTTGTCAGGATCAGACCCTGATGTCATATCATGGATCTTAGAATAACAGGAAGGGGGCTGGCATTTTTAACACTATAAAATCGGTTAGATTCAGGGACTCTGACTCTCCCTCTGAATGAGTCTTGATGTGTTAAGTTTGTTAATTGAATGAACAGGAGTCCACTGCGTCAGGATTAAGCTCTATCTGGCTCGTCTTTTCTTTCCACAAGAGGATTGGCAACTTTTGCTGTGAAGAGAGCCATTTTAGACCAAAAATAATCTATATGGAGTCTCAAAACATGTTTGAGCCTTATAATAAAAGTGACAAATCCTATTAAGTATAAGCTGGCCTGTCAACATTAGTAATGGGTATTTATGTACACTCCTTAAAAAAATTAAAGGAACACTTTGAGTAATGTTAGAAACAAAAGGATGGCACATTGTTTGTTGAAAATTAAAATTATCAATCTACAGAGCGCTGAATTCAAAGACACCCTGAAAATCAAAGTGAAAAATGATGCGGGATGCTAGTCCATTTTGTTGAAATTGCATTGCAGCAACTCAAAATGGTACTCAGTAGTTTGTGTGGTTCCCACATGCTTGTGTGCATGCCTGGCAATGTGTGGGTATGCTCCTAATGAGATAACGGACGGTGTCCTGGGGGATCTCCTTCTGAGCTCCTGGACAGTCTTGAGTTTCAACCTGGCTGCATCAGATGAACCAAAACGTAACGTCCTAGAGGTGTTTTATTGGATTTAGGTCAGGCGAGCGTGAGGGCCAGTCACTGGTATCAGTTCCTTCATCCTCCAAGAACTGCCTGCTTACTCTCTCCACATGAGACTGGCCATTGCCATGCACCAGGAGGAACCCAGGACCCACTGCACCAGTGTAGGGTCTGACAGTGGGTCCAAGGATTTCATCCCAATACCTAATGGCAGTCAGGTTGCCTGTAAAGGTTTTTTGCGTCCTTCTGTGGTTATGCCTCCCCAGACCATCACTGACCCACCACCAAACCGGTAATACTGAATAATGTTACAGGCAGCATAATGTTTTTCACTACTTCTCCAGACACTTTTGTCTGTCACATGTGCACAGGGTGAACCTGCTCTGATCTGAAAAGCACAGGGTGCCAGTGGCAAACCTGTCAATTCTGGTATTCGATGGCAAATGCCAATCAAGCTCCACAGTGCCAGGCAGTGAGCACAGGGCCCACAAGAAGCCGTTGGGCCCTCAGGCTACCCTCATGAAGTCTTTTTCTAATTATTTGGTCAGAGGCATTCACACCAGTGGCCTAATGGAGGTCATTTTGCAGGGCTCTGGCAGTGCTCATCCTGTTCCTCCTTGCACAAAGGAGCAGATATCGGTCCTGCTCATGGGTTAAGGAGCTTCCACAGCCCTGTCCAGCTCTGCTAGAGTAACTACCTGTCTCCTTGAATCTCCTCCATGCTCTTGAGACTGTGCTGAGAAACACTGCAAACCTTCTGGCAATGGCATGTATTGATGTGCCATCCTGAAGGAGTTGGACACCCTGTGCAACCTCTGGAGGGTCCAGGTATCCTCTCATGCAACCAGAAGTGACACTGACCCTAGCCAATTGCAAAACTAGTGAAAAAACAGTCAGAAAAGATGTTTTGTGGGTCATCTCATTGTTGCCCCTCTGGTGCACCTGTTGTTGATTTTATGAACACCAAAGCAGCTGAAGCTGATTAACAACCCCCTCTGCTACTTAAATGACCAGATCAATATCCCAGAAGTTTAATAGACCTGATGCTATACTCTGATTCAGAAGTTTTCCTTTAATTTATTTGAGTAGTGTAATTAAATCCATAACCAGATGTTACTAATATGCAGTATGCTATGCATAGGTATTTGTCGTTTTAACTCTCATTACAATCAGTTAACTTGTAGTGTCCCCGAAGTGTAGTAGTTTACACATTAGCCCTACAAGCGAAAGGTCGCTGGTTTGATTCCAGGTGGGGGCACAAGTCCCTCTCACCATGGAGGGTTGCGTCAGAAAGGGCATCCGGCATAAAACTTCTGTCAAATTAACAATGCGGATTGAGCCACTGTGGCTACCCCCTCGGGGAGAATACAAGGGAGCAGCCAAAGGTACATTACATTCTGTTAACTTGTATTTTCACAACAATATCAGGTTTTTGTTGAATTTATGAAAATATGGAACATGAAAATGTAAAAGTATTTAATCAGTTATGTAGGTCTACTTTGAAACAGAACAGCTATAAAGCAGGCCACTTTATGCGAATGAATCAAATTAAGTGATAGTGCATAGTACATAAAACATATACAGCAAAATTTATGTACAGTATATACCTAAATGCTAAGTACATTAGAGTCAAGATGATAAAACATAGGTTGTGATGCATATTTTAGTTGAAAACACAATAAAGAACCATAGTTTACACACACACACACACTCACTGCATTTTAAATTAACCGTAAATATGAATATGAGTGTGAATGGCTGTCTATTTGTGTTGGCTCTGCAACGGACTGGTGACCTGTCAAGGGTGTACCTTGCTTCTCGATCCCATGACAACTGGGATAATCTCTAGGCAGCATGCTGATGCAGTGGTTAGCACTATCGCCTGACATCAAGAGGGCCCAGGATCGAACTCTCTTAATGTGGGGTTTGCATGTTTTCTCTGATACTCTAGCTTCCTCTTACGGGCCAAAGCTATTCGAAGAGGTTGGGTTATTTGGCAATTCTAAGTTGACCATAGGTGTGAATGGTTGTCTGTCTCTTTTTTTTTTTTTTTTTTTTTTTTTGGGGGGGGGGGGGGGTTGTATATT
>VUQH01067657.1:7477-17996 GCA_015106775.1 Etroplus canarensis
GACAGGGAAAAAAAAAGAAAAAAAAAAAAAAAAAAAATTAAAAAAAAAAAAAAAAAAAAAAAACATGGGTAAAAGATAAAAGGTAAAAGACAGTGAACTCAGTCTGATTTAAAAGTCAGAGAATAAAAATGGGTTTTCAAATGGGTTTTTAAAGTGTGTAATGCCGGAGAGGTCCTGATGTGAAGGGGCAACTTGTTCTATAATTTAGGAACAGCTACTGCAAAGGCCCGATTGCCTCTGTGTTTTAGTCTGGACCTTGTGACAGCTAGGAACATTTGCTCAACAGACCTCAGTGATCTAGAGGAAGTGTACAAAGTTAAAAGAGAGGTAAGGAGGTGTCAACCCATGCAGTGACTTAAAAACTACTGATAAAAATGTTAAAATTAATTCCAAAACTGACTGGGAGTTAATGTCAAGAAGCCAGTATGGGTTTTATGTGGTCTCTTGTATGTGCCAGTTAAGCCAAGCTGCCGCTGACCAATCCAAGACAGACTGACACCAGAATAAAGACTATTACAATAGTCAGGGCAAGACAAAATGAAATCTTGGAAACACAGAAAAGGCTTCACCTTTGCGAGTACGGAGAAATGAAAAAAGCTAGCTTTCTCAAGAGCGTTGATCTGTTTTTAAAGGTTAAAGTGCCATCAAAAAGATCTCCCAGGGTCCTTGCAAGGGTTTTCTATACATTGTTAAAGAGCCATGGTCATGGAGGTTTATGTTTTATGCTCATTTAAATGAAGAAAATTTTAAAGCCATGCATGTCGTGATGTCATCCAGGTAGTCCAGCGAGGCCTTTACAGGAGTTCTGGTGTTGCATTTTAGTGGCCGATAGATCCGGGTTTCATCTGCGTAACAATGAAACATGATGCCATGTTTTTAACGACTGAACCCAATGGGAGAATATATAGCAAATAAACACAAAGAAGTGGGTCAAGAATAGGCCCGTGTGAGACCCCACACAAAAGAAGAGATTTTGAAGATAATGAGTCACTCAGAAAGCCTATTATATACACAGAACTTTTAAACCAATCTGCACAGAATTCACAGATATGTACAAACATAATGTTTCAATCAGTCTTCTTATCTTCTTAATATTTCAGCAAAAAAAGATTTCCCCAAAATGTCATCTCACAGTACATGAAGTAGCAATGCATATGATTTCTTACTCTCTCTCTCTCTCTCTCTCTCTCTCTCTCTTTCTTGCTCTCTCTCTCTTTTTTTAATATGGTATTCTTTAATGTGATTTCATTGCATTTTTTTTCTGGTTCTCTCTGTCAGCGAGCAGACCGCAGTTTGGATCCACTGACTCTTCTCAGGGTTGACTAGAGCAGTGGGGCAGGAATGCTGACCTCTATGTGGCTCCTACCCTGCATTTAAATCTATTTTGGAGGGACACACAGGGAAGTGCACTTCTCTAAACACACTTTAGCTCTGCAGGAACATTAGCTTCAGGTTTCACATGCAGATAAGATGTTGTGACAGCAGAGTGGAGCGTTGATTTAGAAAACAGGTGTTTAAGCAGCACTTGGCTGAACAAGATGTCAAATGTTTGATTGGTAGTGACAATATGAGAGAATGAAAGAAGGGGGAGGAAGTCAAAAAAGCAAACACCCTTACATAAAGAGATTCTGTTTTGGTTGTAAAGGGTTAATCATGTTGGTACTGTACATGGATCACAGTAGTGCTACCCCACACTAGGCTCCATGACTGTTCTGCCAGGCCAGATGGCCACCATATGTATACTGAGCTGTGATCATAGAAGGTGACATAGCACGACGGAAAGCAGGAAACAGAGTTGTGAAGTGTGTTTGAATTCCTATTTTACCCTTGACGGCTGTTTATTGTAACCATGTATTGAACTGTTGAAAGAAAGGTGTGACTATAAAACTGGGAGCTTTTAACACAGGCCTGGTATGTCTGGGTAGACTGTAAATTTCCAGAAGTACTGTCTCAGCTTGGGTTCTCAGGTGACCACAGTACGGTCTGAGGTAGCCACAAGCTTTTAATGTTTTAGTCCTGTGCTCCCCACATGGGTGCAAAGGAGTTCTGTGGGAAAATGCATGTACCCTTCCACATGTCTGGTAAATTTAGGAAGCTGGCAGAGGGAGAGACACACAGACAATTTCACACAAATGCTCATTTACAGTCAGGAACTTGCAAACAAGTTAATAACAATTCATGGTACACACAACACTTAAGTGCATGCACACAAAAGCAGACAAACACACAATAATTATTAGTAATTAAAAAAGTCTTAATCCCAAACACATCATGGGATGTGCTCTGCTGTTAGAACGTGTTCAGCTAAATCCAAACTGAATATTTCTGATTGCTTTGCAGCCATGTTCAACATACAGTCTGTCGAAGATCCTCTTTCATAACGGAAAAAGCTTCCAAGTTTGCATCATGTGTTGCTCTGAAAGAAACACACAGGCCTCCTGATGTGTTCTTACACAAGTATGAGTAAACCGCCAAAGGAAATGCACTCCAACTGTGGGTTTAGGTTTATTTTTGTTTGCAGATGAACAGAAGGGAGAGCCTACTGAAAATAAATCAAGTATATCCTGCTCCTGTCCAAATAATGAATTAGAATGAGTGTAAAAATGAATATGATACTATATTGATCCTTTATTGACACTCCACACAGAGCTCATAGGTCTGTTAGAGACACAATAGTGCCTTTGAAGCTGATAAAGAGTTACTATGTCACACCTTCAAGGACACAGTGAGCTTCTGCTTGGTGAAGCTTCAACAACGTGGTAAATATTTTGTCACCTTGTTACCCTTCACGGAGTTTCTGCTTCAGTCGTTACCATGATTCACTCTTGTCTTAGATTAGATTTTCCTGATTGAGGTCACACCTCATCATTGACCTTTTCTGAAGCAAGTCCATTACACACCGGGAGGAAAACACACCAATTACATTCTGTCTTTAATATGGAGGTTAGCTTCTGGTGGCAGCACTTTAATTGTATATCCATTCTCTGGTAGGTGAGCACTGTTTTCTTACCCTTTTGGGAAACTTTGTGGCCAATTGTTTTAGTTTTACATCTCACAGTTTTAATGCTCTGGTTCAGTCTCTCCACACTCAGCTGCAGTGGTCAGCTGTTTTTATTAAAAACAAAAATCAGAATTACCAGCATGTAGTTGTATGCTTCCTTCAACCAGTAAAGTTAAAGCTCATTTACCCCTTTATCACCACTCCTGTTCCTAAGGTATGGGATTGACAATGTCTACATCTGTACAACCCGAGTTCCGAAAAGGTTGGAATATAAATAAAAACACAGTGCAATGATTTTCAAATCTCATGGGTAGTAGAAAATATAACAGATGTTGAAAGTGAGACATTTTACTATTTCATCAAAACATACTAGCTCATCTTGAATTTGATGGCCGCAACACATCTCAAAAAAGTTGAGACAGTGCCATGTTTACCACAGTGTAGTATTCTCTGTTCTTTTAACAACAGTCCATAAATGTCTAGGAGCTGAGGAGACTAGCTGCTGGACCTTTGGGAGAGGAATGTTTTCCTATTCGTGTCTCGTATAGGATTCCAGTTGCTCAACAGTCTTGGGTCTTCTTTGTCGTACTTTGCATTTCTTGATTCCCCAAATGTTTTTAATTGGTTAAAGGTCTGGACTACAGGCAGGCCAGTCTAGCACCTAACAAGCTGGATGGTCCCTCTCCTCTTTAGTCTGGAGGACGCAGTGTCCATGATTTCCAAAAAGAAAAATTCAAATTTTGATTCATCTAGCCACAGAACAGTTTGCTTCTTTGTCTCTGGCCATTTTAAACATAATGGTGAGAGAACATAATGGGATTTCTGGATCATGTTCACATATGTCTCTTTCTTTATACGACAGAGCTTTAACCTGCATTTGTGGATGGCCTGGTGAACTGTGTTCAGAGACGATGTGTTTAACAGAATTATGCTTGTTTGCACTGAAGTTCACCAGCATCCAAAATTGGTTTTCAGCTGTGTCCCTTGCTCACAGAGATGTCTCCAGATTCTCAGAGTCTTTGATGATATATGTACTGTAGATAATAGAATATTTAAAGTCTTTTGCAATTTTGTGGATGCGGTTTCTCGCAGATTGCTGAACGTCTGCCCATCTTTACTTCTATGGGACTCAGCCTTACTGAGGTGCTTTTTTTATACCCAGTTATATTACTGGCCTGTTGCCAGTTAACTTATTGAGTTGGAACATGTTCCTCCAGCTGTTTCTTTTTAGTACCACTTACTTTTCTAACCTTTTGTTGTCCTGTTGTGTTTTTATGTATATTTTACACAGCATCCCAACCTTTTTGAAATTGGGGTTGCATTCTTCCAGAAGATTATGATGTTTTTGAGATGGCCTTTGTCATTTTATCCTATCAAACTGTTAACTTAAGTTATGGCTAAAAACATATTTTCTGAGGTCTCTCTTGGTTACAGTCACTTATTTTTTTACTTTTTCAGAATCAGAATCAGAAACCGTTTATTGCCAGGTACAGTTAAGAACACTTTACAGTTAAGAACACTTTTTAACTTAAAGTCAATGTTTTCACCAAATATGAAGACATTTTCTTCAAGGTGTTTAAGGAATATTACATTCACAAGAAAGGGACATGCAGACAACCTAAAAACCTCAGCTAACCCCAGCTGCTGTAGGTACACAGGCATAAACCCACTGGATGTTATCTGCCCAGAAAGTTATTTGCTAGCTGGTGAACAATAGGGAGAGTTTTGGTGTTAAAGGCCTAGGTGTTTCCCTCAGGAGCTGATAAGCACAACATTAGATCACAATGGAGCAAGAATATTGAACTTAATTTTCCAGGTGGTCAGAAATGCAGCTCCAAATGAATAAAAGAATGCATGAAAGCTGGGATAGGCTCCAGTGCCCCCTGCAACCCTGAAATGGATAAGTGGAAGAAAATGGATAGATGGATGAATGGATGTCTTTTGGATGTACAAATGGGCAACAATTGGCTAACACTTTCAATTTTCAACACAACAGTTTTCTAGGTAAAAATGCATCCATGTTGCAGTACAGGCGGTTCTGCGCCCTGCAGCTCACATCACTTCTCAAATTAAAAAGAAAAAAAGAAGCCATTATTGCAACATTACAGGCTAAATCAGTCATTTCTTTGAAGTTGATAGCTATAAGTCAAAGTTTTTCCAGCTTTAGGGAATTTTTTACAAGATAATTTAATAAAACAATTGCACATTAATGCAAATTAATTCAAATCTAACCTCCCTGTGGGGTGCCATTAAATAAAACACTGGAAAACCGAGGAAATATTACATAAAAATTTTAATATCAATTCCTTTATTCATGTCACAGATAATCAGAATTTCAAATTTCTCAAACTTACTTTCACAGCTTATTAAAACTTTAAAAAGTAAGTTTTCACAGGACTCTGTGTAGTCCCGTAAAGTACACTCAATTCAATATTTTGTAAAAACCACTTTTAGCAGCAAAAACTTAACATACTCATTTTCTGTATGATTTTATCAGTCTCTCACTTTGCTGTGGAGGAAGTTTGGCCCGCTCTTCTTTACAAAGTTGCTTCAGCTCATTGAGGTTTGTCCCATTGCAGCATTTCAATCGGGTTGAGGTGTTGTCTTTGACTGGGCCATTACAACACCAGGAATCTTTTCTTTTTCAGCCATTCTATTGTAGATTTGCTGGTGTGCTTGGGACCATTGTCCTGTTGCATGACCCAGTTTCAGCCAAGCTTTGGCTGTCGGGCAGATGGCCTCACATTTAACTCTTGAATAATTTGGTATACAGAGAGTTCATGGTAGACTCAATGATTGCAAGGTGCCCAGGTCCTGTGGCTGCAAAACAGACCCCAGTCACCACACCTCCACCACCATACTTGACACTTGCCATGAGGTGTTTGTGCTGATATGCTGTGTTTGGCTTTTTCTCAAAATGTGGTTCTGTCATTATGGCCAAACATGTCCACTTTGGGCTCCAAAGTTTCTAAAGCATGTTTTTCCATAAGTCTTGTGGTTTGCTCAGCTGCAGCTTTGCAAACCTAAGCCAAGCTGTCATGTTCTTTTTAGAAAAAAGAGGGGTTCTCCTGGAAACCCTTCCGAATAATTGTGCTGCCATGAAATTTAAGTCTTAAAATTTTAACTGAAGACTATAGCGTCTGAGATGTAGCTCATAGGTTTTTTGCTGATGATCAAATAATCAAATGCATGTGATTAGGAGTACCTGGCTGCTACCTACCCTCTTAATGTATATGGAAGCAGTAAGGGTGTACCTTGTTTTTCACAGGATTGCACAGAATTTTTTTTTAAAATATGGCTGTAGATATTTACTAGGCTAGCTTATACCCCTTTTCTTTGGTGTATTAACAAGTTCCAGTTTAATTGTGGTGGGGTTTCTCCCTTCTTTTATAATTTTTATCATAATTTTTTTTTTCCTCAAATCATAGACTTCGCACTTGCCTTTTAAACTATGAACAGAGTTGATTCAAATCAGCTTATGCTACAAAATATGGAAAATAAATAGGTAATTTAAGTATGAATTGCCATCTTTTTTGAGACTGGCTGTGAAATCACTGCATAAAGAAACACACAGGAACTGAGGACTAAAAATGGAGACATAACTGTAAGTCATGCAAAAACACACGTGCACGTACATACTACACAAGTAAACAACAAACCACAGACTATATATTCAAACACACACACACAGAGCTTGTGACGGGTGACCGACACACAACAAGGGCACAACTAGAATTACGCAATCTTCTCCAATCAGAGAGCAACCAGCTCTGCCTGCTGGCTGTGTGTTATTCCACCCCGAGGTAGCAGCTCTTTCGCTATTATTTCTCTCTTTTCATCTCATTTCTTCTGTCAAGGGTAATAAGTCTGTGTGTAATATCCGTGAGTCGCACGCTTCCCGCAGGATGCTTTCCAGACAACACTGGCAATCAGCAGCAGGGAAAAGTCTGAAGTCACTGAGCCGTAATCTCTGCGCTCATCCTACACAGCTTCTCTATGAGCATTTGAGAGTCCTAAAAATAAGCACTACGGTATTTTCTTTCTTACAATTACCTCACAATATGATGTGGGCAGGAATGAAAAAGTAATGTAGTGGTGTCTACTGCATTTCTGTAAAAATCAAGACTAGGATGGTTGTGAATTAGGCTGAAAAATATGAAAGGCCTCTGAGCTTTTAGAAAACACATGAAGCAGTCTTACGAAATGCAACAATGTTCTGAAGTAATTGCTCATTTAGCACCGAGGGCACTGGAGTAATTAAAGGATATGACTAATGTGATAAAATGAGATTTGCTGCGAGGGAATCTTTTCCTCTGGGTCAGTCTTAAATGGGATGACATCATATGGAGCTGCTTGTAAACACTTGGAGCTTTTAAGTGAAAAAAGCTCTTGGACATTAAAACTCCATAAATGTGAAGCAAAGTGCAAAGTAGATCAGACGGTAAGTCCTTAAGGCAGGAAAGGTGCAGTTGCTGCCAGAGTGCAATGTGTTCACGGTTGAATGTTTATTTCTGTGTGTGTCTGCATCACTGTGGTGTGTGTCTCAGTCTGACTGCGTGTGTGCCTGTGAGATGAGGGTATTCCCAGGAAGTGCTCGGCCCATATTTAGATTACTGGTCAGAAAAGAAACAAACCACAACTCTCGTTCACTATTAATGGTGTTTACCTCCAGTTTTAGCATCTGTCTAATGAACTTTTTTGCAACTCTGAATACACACTTTATACGTTCCCAGTAGCACACGAAACATGCAACATTTGCAATGAGGGGGCAGAGAGGAGGATTCAAAGTATTCTGGATGAAATATTAGACAAAGTGATGCATGTATGTTACAGTGACGAATGGTGGCACCAGGATTTGTAATCCTCAGAGGAGCCGGCTCAGTGGATGATTTACAGAAAAACGTGCGAAATTTTCTGTTATCACAGAGACACAGGATAACTGTGGTGATATCTTTACTGTTAAATTCTGTAAAGAGTCAACAATGATTCTGCTGGAAATTGGCAGTTTATTTTGACTCAGTTCAACATTTAGGTCCAGCTGCAGTGGCAATCAATGCATTCATGAAATAGTCACCTTTAACCTATTGATTTGTGTTTCTGGACAGTGAATTTTGCAGGTTTTCTTTTTTTCATATTCCTCAGCATGAATTGTTTTTGTGTCCTTGAACAAAACTTTTCATCAGCCTGCTTTCATATAAACAGATTTGTGTTTATAATGAATGGTTTAAAAAAAAAATTCACATTTGGAGGCAGGAGGGACAAACTTTCACACTTTCTAAGGGTGGATGTCCCACAAAATTCACCCCAAGGGCAGATCATGCAATGCTCAGAGAAACCGCAAAAAACACAAGAGCTACATTTCAGACTCTACAGGCTTCAGTTAGCACATTAAATATTAAAGTTCACGGAAGTACAATTAGAAAAGACTGAAGAAATATGACTTGTTTGGAAAGGTTTCCAGGAGAAAGCCTCTTTTCTCTAAAAAGAACACAGCAGTACAGCTTAGGTTTGCAAAGTTGCAGCTGAACAAACCACAAGACTTCTGGAACAATGTCCTTTGGACAGATGAGACCATAGTGGAAATGTTTGGCCATAATACACAGAACCACATTTTGAGAAAAAGCCAAACACAGCATATCAGCACAAACACCTCATGGCAAGTGTCAAGTATGGTGGTGGAGGGGTGACGAATGGGGCCTGTTTTGCAGCCACAGGACCTGGGCACCTTGCAATCATTGAGTCTACCATGAACTCTCTGTATACCAAATTATTCAAGAGTTAAATGTGAGGCCATCTGCCCGACAGCCAAAGCTTGGCTGAAACTGGGTCATGCAACAGGACAATGGTCCCAAGCACACCAGCAAATCTATAACAGAATGGCTAGAAAAGAAGTTTTGTTTGCTGCTTCCAGCAGCTAAACAGTCTTCCTTCTGAGTTTATTAAACAAGCAGCATCATATAAGTCATGCAAAAGCAGAATTGCTAATCATCTCCTAAGCAAGCTGTGCACATTCACACACAGCAACAGCCCCCACTGCATTAATTACTTAATTATCACTTATGTCCAACATAAAGACAGCTCTTTTCAGGATCTAATGTAAATGACATGTACTTTCTTTTCTTGTCAGCATCACAGACAGAAAATTTAGTCTGATTACACTGTGAAAAAACATATGGTAACTTGATAATCAGTAGTTCTAGGTTTAGATATGTAGGCGTCTGCTGAATCACACCTCATATGACATATTCTGCACTTACATTGTCTACCTATTATGCACCCCACAGTTTCAACCCAGAAGATAACATTATTAAGGTGTCCGCATAATCTAAAAATATTGGTTTTATTTTTACACAGTCCTTGGCTCTGAAAGTTTGGACACTATTGGGATATGCCCTATGCAACTGTACTTTTTTAATCATAAAAATTTAATATTTCTTTGCTGTTGTCAGGTGGAGGGTGCAGCCATCATGGAGACTGCGGAGGGTATAGTTTTCAGGTCATTGTTTAAACGAACGAGCTTGCAGCTCAGGGTCAAAGTCTCATGAAATCAGAACATATTTTGAGGCTGACTAATATGTTGTTGGTTTTGGTCTTACAGAAAAACACCAGAGTTATCCTTTAAAATTCGGTCATTTTCATTCTGGCAACTCCTATGCACAGTTTTTTTTCTCATCTCGTCTTCTACCGCTTTTCCGGGGTTCCGGGTCGCAGAGGTAGCAGTTCAAGCAGAGAAGCCCAGACTTTCCTCTCCCCAGCCACCGCCTCCAGCTCTTCAGGGGGGACACCAAGGTGTTCCCAGGCCAGCCGGGAGATATAATCTCTCCAGCGTGTCCTGGGTCTTCCCTGGGGTCTCCTCCCAGAGGGACGTGTCCGAAACACCTCCAATGAGAGGCATCCAGGGGGCATCCTGATCAGATGCCCGAACCACCTCAACTGGCTCCTTTCGATGTGGAGGAGCAGCAGCTCTACTCTGAGCCGCTCCCGAATGACTGAGTTCCTCACCCTATCTCTAAGGGTGAGGCCAACAACCCTGCGGAGAAAGCTCATTTCAGCAGCTTGTATTCGCGATCTCATTCTTTCGGTCATTACCCAAAGTTCATGACCATAGGTGAGGGTAGGAACGTAAACAGACCGGTAAATTGAAAGCTTTGCTGTAAAGCTCAGCAACCTCTTCACCACGACAGGTCGATACAATGTCCGCATCACTGCAGACACTGCCCCATTCCGTTTGTCAATCTCCCACTCCATCCTCCCCTGAATAAGACCCCAAGATACTTAAACTCCTCTACTTGGGGCAGGACTTTGTCTCCAACACGGAGAGAGCAATCCACCCTTTTCCAGCAGAGTACCATGGACTCAGACTTGGAGGTGCCGATTTTCATCCCAGCTGCTGCACACTCAGTAACAAACCGCCCCAGCAAGGCCTGTAGGTCACTGCTTGATGAAGCCATCAGAACCACATCGTCCGCAAACAGCAGAGATGAGATCCTGTGGTCACCAACTTTGACACCCTCTACG
>VUQH01067660.1:7416-18361 GCA_015106775.1 Etroplus canarensis
TTAAAAAAAACAATAAAAAAAAAAAAAACAAGCACTGACAAAAGCCATAGGCTGAAATGCATTTGTTTCTTTTTATATTCCCAATGTAACATTAAAAAAGCATTATACCTGTATTTGTGAATACTGATGTTCTCATTAGCCTAATACAATTTTCAGTGAGTCAACACCCATTAGACTGTTTGTTTCTGCCACTGTAGCCCATTTGCTTGGATCGATCTATCTATCTATCTGTCTGTCTGTCTGTCTGTCTAAAAAAGAACACCTCATGTTTCAGTTTGAAACACACACAGTTGTGATTATGGAAACTAAATGTCATATTTTCTCGAAGGGTCCCTAACTACTAGATAGCTCTGCCCTACATTATCTGCAGTTCCCCAACAGAAATACACTAGTTACTCCCTGTCTGTCAATCAGAGCTGCCAGTCATGACATTACACCCCAATTTTACAGCATCAAATTAGTCATTAAAAAACTTATGAGAAAAGTGACCTGTTAAACCCAAATCAGCATGATTAGAACTACTTGAAATGGCAGGAACCGTCTTTTGAGGAAATCTTTTTTTAATTTTAGTTTGACCCCTGTTCCATCCGCTAACACAGAGGGGGTGGAACTTAAGATCTGTACTGCAACCAGACACCAGGTTGCTATAGAGACATTTTGGCTGTACTTTTGGGGAGCTGTCAGGTTGTTGATGTTTTATACAGTCATTGATCTATTTATGGAAGAAAACTAAGAAGGTTGTCATGGTAGTCATGCACCGCCTTTTTTAAGCCCACATAATGAAAATACGTATTTGGATGAACTCAAGGTTAGTTAATCAGAATCAGAATTGGAATCAGAAAACTTCATTAATTCCAGGGGGAAATTGCATCAAGCTAAAACAGCTATAGCTGTGTGTCCTAGTATTATGAAAGCAGAACCTATTGTCGGCATACTGTTACAAAACTTGATTTTTTTTTTTTGTCCCAAATGGCCACAAGGGATGACAATCAAGTATGTACTGTACCTCACATACCCAGTCATACACATTGGCAGGAATCTAGAAATTTCAATCAAGCATTTGAGAAATACAACAAATGATAGCTATTTACTTAATAGCTACAGTATTTAAGATTACTATGTTCCATCATGTTTTCCATCAGAACTCCTCTGATATTAAAGTTCTAGATATAATTAGCTTTTAAAGGGCTCAGAATTTCATATGCTTCGACCTTGCGGCTGACATGCCAGAAAGCACTTGCTTTTAAAAACAAGATTAATGTTAGTTGACTTACACCAAGGGAGTTTAGTCCTCTTTGCTGAGTCTAAATATTCCAGCACATGCATATAGTGCATAATTTTCCACTTTTTATAGAAACTCATTTGAAACATCAAGACTAAAATGCTTACTGCTCTATGTAGGCTATTCTTGCATCATGATAATTCAGAGGGAATGCTAAATAAGGTAATTAGGCTTGGCAAGCGGCTGTACCAAGTGTAATCATTTTATAAGAGGATGTTTTAAAATCACCAAATTAACACATGATGAGTCTCATACACTGAGTAGCCATCATTTGAAGAAAGACATCACTGGTATGCAAACAAACACTCTTTCATTGGATTGGTTCAGTGCTCAGTGTACTGTATTAAAAATGCATTTCTGCTTTAATTGAGCTTTCGGGGTCATTGCCATTATCAATTTTCATTTAACTGATATTTGTCTGTTGTATGCATTCTTGCAGGCACTAATTACATAATTTTAATACCGCAGGCCTACATTTTGACCTTTGTACAATCTCCTTTTTCTGAACCAGTGCATCATAAAATGCTCAGATGTGCTGTCACAGCCATTTCAAATGACACACACAATAGTCCTGAGTCATTCTCTTTCAAAACTTTGAGTGGCATTAGAAAAGGGATGCCAATCACCCAAAGAGGGAGAAAGATACATAGAGAATGACCAACATGCCAAGCTGTGGATACAGCAACCTATCACGAAAACCCTAGTAAAACAGCCGCTGTGATCTCATGTGATTAAGCATGTGTTTTAGTCATCCTGATCTTTTAGCCTAATAACAAGAGGAGGAGGGAATAAAAAAGAGGAGGGGGAGAAGGGGAAGAGGGAAGTGAGTGGAGATGGAGAAAAGAAGAAGCATTTTGTGTGTGTGTGCGTCAACTGAGAGATCACTTCTCTTAGACTAGATTACAGAGAACAGTTGAAAGAAACCCAGATTCTGCCAGAGGGGTGTGTGCATGTGTGTGTGTGTGTGTGTGTGTGAGTGAGAGAAAGAGAGAAGGGAGGGGGGTCTAAAATAAAATATAAAGCAAAGAAATGAAAGAAAAATATATGACAAGCCCCGCAGCTATATGAGGATTTATTACAAAGTCCAACCCTGGTGAGCAAATAAGAAACTGCAGTTAAAATAGAATGCTTGGTGTATTACCTCATATACTCCAAAGTACTTTGAATATTACATTATACTGTACTGCTGAGTCAGAGCATTCAGAAAAAGTCACAGAGCAAATACGTGTCTGCATAAAAACTGCTGTGGAGGCTTTAAGAGAGAGATGGCTTTAACGGACCATCATGAAAAGTCCTTTCTAGAAAGGTTAGAGGGTGAAACAACTAAATCAAACCTCACCATTACCCAGCACAGTCTCTCTTTGTCTTGCTGTTTCAGCAGAGGTATTACTGAAACGGTTCACCTGCTGTCGGGTTCTCAGTTTTTATGGGGAGGTACCTTTCAGTATAATGAAACAGCCATAAGAAGATACACAAGCTTGCACTCTCTCACCTTCCACATCCACTAAAAAAGGAATATAGGTATGATAGCAAGCTGATTTTGTCAGCTATCAACTGATGAATGAGGAGCAATAGCATGAAACGGTATAGTTTCATTTGGAGTGTATTAATGAAATGCTGCCATTTTTGGCGAGAACATTTTTAATTAGTCTTCTGAATCAGATTCACACACAATTTTTTTACTTATTTAAATTAAAGGCAAAACTCTAAGAAAACTGCTTTGTGTTATGAAAAAATAAAACACCATTCTAATCAGTTTGCTATTACTGTATAAAAAATATTTAATTGTGTAAAGGGACAGCAGTAGGAAAACCACCGTTACAGTTCATCATTAGATGGAGGAGTTAGATGGAATTTCCACACACATTTTAAAGGCCTGGTTATCCTGCAGCTCTCATATAGCCCCCAAAATCTCTATATGCCACTTGCTGGGAAAGCCATTTCATTCTTTATTAAATTTTTATACAATATAAGAAACTTTCAATATTTAACATAATAATAAAATAATACCTGAAGTTCTTATTTTGTGCTAATCTAATTTGAATTGCCATTTCTCTATGTCACAGCTACATTCAGCCAAAAATAACATATTTACATATTCATGAAACCAAAACAGTTAGAAATGTCCAGAGATCCATACTAATATGGGCTTGATCAGAGCTAAGCATAATAACTTTTTTAAATTACTGGAACTAGTTTGGATTTACATTTTTTGAAGATGAGTACATAGCTTATAAAGACTTTCCTCTAACCAAAGGAAAAGTTGCTAAATCTTAGGGTTCATGGCAATTTTGTCTTTGTGAGGTCAATGCAGGTTCTGGTATCTGCATCAGCTTGGTTTACATTAATCTCAGCCCTCCCAGAATTCCCTTACTAATATCACTGGTGGAGCCTATGGTCAAGCATATAAAAACTTAACAGGCGAGCAGCTTTACTGTGGGAACCTTTGCCTTGCTTTTGGTGCAAGCATGCATTCACTGGAGCTAAACTAAGATAAGATATTCCTTTAATAGTCCCACAGAGGAAAAATTTCAGGTGTTATGGCAGCAAGACAAAGCGACAGTAGCACACTAATAGAACTTGTAGCAACCAGTCTATCTTAATGACTAAAAACAGCAGACAATCTTATATTTCTGTCTAAGTTATGTAAAGATATTGGTTTTTTTTTATTTGATTTTTGGTTTTTTCTTTCATAGAAGACATTTTGATCATAGGGAAAAGCACAAATGTTAGCAGGCCAGACATTCAAAATAGCATGTGCTGCCCCATAGGGAGTCATCCTTGCACCTTCAGTACCATTGGCTAACTCCTGCATTGTAGGTTACACATTCTCCAAAACAAAACTAGCATAAAGGAAAATTAAAACTGAAAACTCTAGAAAAGATAGGACATAAACGGGGAAGAAGATCCCTCTTTTTGTCAGGGGACAATCCTGGTATTAATTATGGATGAAACCCAGGACCTTCATGACAAAATAAGTGCAGTTTTTTGGCAGTTGGTGGAAACATCTCTGCAGGTGCCTGAAGTGAGATGGGTCGGACAGAGGAAAAGCCTAAAGGAGTCCCAGGATTGTACTCATTAAAATTGCTATAGGATATTGCTGGATTTAGTAAAGGAAAACCAGGATGAAGCTCAGGTCATTATGTAGGCCATTATGTAACCGACTTATTGTTTACGACTGTGTTGAAAAGTGCTGCTGCTGAAGATGTTATTAGAGGGGAAACATCTCAGAGTAAAGAACCTGCAAAGCAGTATTTCTTTTTTGCCAATATGCAAAGCAGTATTTCTAGTCACTGCACATCAGAGATGAAACTGAGAACTTATAAAGACACTCATAAAAAAAGAGGTCTGTTTCAAAGTAAACTTGCACAGTTTTGAAGACTGCTGGAAATCATGCTGAGAAGTGAGTTTAGGATTTCAGATCAAATTGGAGAGTGTGAAGAAGGACAAATTGTAGTTCTTGGCACAGTAGAGCAAATGGAAGTTGAGCTGAAGAGAAGATACAAAGAAACAGAGATAACTTAGGCTGAAATGAGAACCATTAGTCCAGGGATTCAATTAAGAAGCATGTATTGGTGGGGGAGGGGGGGCATACTTAACACAATGTTCACCATTTCAAAGGCTCGTATAACACAGTGTTCAACATACAGTATCTTAGGAGCCTATAGGGAGCTGGCGCAGAATTAAATTTTTCCTAAAGAAAAAAATGTGTTGCACCACTGTGGGTCTCGTGTTCTTCTTTCTTTTTTCCAAATAATGTCAACCCCAACCCAAGCAGTTAATAACAATTGTATTAAAAAAAATGTGCATGCAACTCAAGTTCACTGGTGAATGACTTTGGTTTTTCTCATGCAAACAGCATACCTGTTTTTCTGAAAACTTACTGAATTATGGAATTATCTTCAAAGACCTCTAGTACACAGAAGAACAGACTGGTCATAGGCAAATACTTAAGGAATTTAAACGATTTGTTAATGGAAGAAAAAGAAGATGTATACAGGTTTTGAATTAAACACACACTACACAGACAAAAGTGTTGGGCTACCAACACATTACACCAAGCTGCACTTTTATGACACTGCATTCTAAATCCATAGGCATTAATATGGAGTTGGTCCAACCTTTGCAGGTATAACAAATTCCACTCGTCTTCCACTCTGTGTGTGTTTCTGTGCCCTGTCAATCATAGGACTATTTTTGAGGTCAAACACTGATGTTGGATGAGGGATACTGGCAGTCTCCATTATAGTTCTTCCAAAAGATGTTTGATGATGCTGGGGTCAGGGCTTTGTGCATGCCAGTCAAGTTCTTCCACACCAAATTCATCCAACCATGCCTTTGTAGACCTCGCTTTGTGAATAGGGGCACAGTCATGTTAGAATAGAAAAGGGGCCTTCACCAACTGTTCAGGCACAGCTGAAATTATGGAATTGTCCAAAATGTTATGTTAAGCTGAAGAATTAATGTTTCCCTTTACTGGAACTAAGGGACCCAGGGTGACCCCAGGAAAAAACAAAACATTATACCTCTTTTACCAAACTTTACAGCTGTCTCAGAGCAGTCACGCAGGTCATGTTCTTCTGGAGTTCACCAAATCTAGACTGCCAGATAGAGAAGGGTAATTTGTCACTTCACAAAACACATTTCCACTGCTCCAGAGTCCAGACATGCTTTACAATGCTCTTTTTAAGGCTTGACATTGTGCTTGTGATGTAAACTTTGCATGAAGCTGTTTGGCCATGGAAACCCATACAGTACCACGAAGTTCCCGGTGCATAGTTTTTTGTGGTGATGTTAATCCCAGAGGAGGTTTGGAACTCTTCAGTTACTGAGTCAGCAAAGTGTTAGCGACTTCAGACACTCAGTGACCCTCACTGTGTAACGGCTACTGATCTTCCACTTCATGGCTGAGTTACTGTGGTTCCTAAATGTTTCTAATTTGTGGAATATCTAGGACAGAAAAAATGCCGCAAACTGACTTGTTGCAGTAGTGGATCCTATTACAGCACCACACACAAATTCAGTGAGCTCTTAAGAATGACCCAAGCACATGTTTATAAAGGCAGACTGCATGGCTAGGTGGTTGATTTTTTTACACCTGTGTCAAAGGGCCTGAATGAAACACTTGAATTCAATGACTGGGAGGTGTGTTCCAATATATTTTTCTCAGGCCATGTCTTTTTTCAGATTCATTCTTTCTTATTTTGGTAATTCAATGACAAACCACATTCTGCACAAATTACAACCACTCCACAGTCCAAAGTATAAACGTTAAACTGGTTCGCCTGCTGTCAGGTTCTTTCACTTAATTAAGACATCTGGTAAGTTATGAAACAAGAAATATGATGAGCAGGAAAACATTTCACTTTCAAAACTTCAGCAGTTGGTCTCCTCATTTCCAAAATGCTGATAGAGTGTTGTTAAAAGAATCACTGGAACACAGAGGTGAAAACATCTCTGTTAGTGACATTTGAAATAAACATGTTCAGAAATCTCTTCTCAGTTTCAGAAATGCTTTCTCAGTTTCGACATTTTATATGTTGTTTTTTTTACTTAAATTTTACACATTATCCAAAAATTTTAGGAAACAATATCAAGCGCTATCTTTTCCTATTCCCTTCTGTGCCATCTCATCTTTCCCTCTGTCCTGACCCCCTCCATCATCCTTCATCGTTTGTACTCCCTCTCCCTGGAACCCATCTGTACATCCTTCTCCTCTTATTTGCTGCCAGAAGGCCAGTGTTTTGATAATAACATATCAATCTGTAATATACTCCGGTCATGACTCACCCACAGACAGCTTGAAGAAATTCACTTTTTCTCCCCCTGCAGTGCCCCAGTTACCAATAAGGAACTATCGGAGGCTGTCAAACTGTGTGCTTTCCTGTGCTATGATAGTGAAATGAGGTGATTTAGATACTGTGGAGCCAGGCAACTGGGTTGTTGGCAACTATCACTCATAATTTCAAATTTGAGGCTTATGATAGGATTAAATGTGGTACAACACAAAAAATGCATAAACAGAGGGGAAAACCCAGATTTTCTGCTGCTGTGCTGTGTGTGTGTATGTCGTTGGAACACACACACACACACACACACACACACACACACACATACGTATATATATATATATATATGGTCTGTTGTGTCCTCCTATGTTATGTCTAATTATGTCAATAAGGGGAAAGACAGTGGTCACCACCCAACACTCACATTTTACTCCTGGTATGTTACTGTATGGCCACAGGTTTAAGAATAAAAATACAAATTTAATTTTATCGTTGAATATTACAGAGTTTCTTGAACAAGAAGACAAGACAAAGACAAAAGGCCATGTAACACTGCTGAGACATAATGTCTTCTACATTAGAAGTGAGAAATAGTAATGGATGCCTGCTTTCTGCCACGTCTGATGTAGCTGCTGCACAGATTCAAGCCAGATTGTTGTGGTACTAATAGTATTATAATTACCTCAAAATGCCTCACAATATTTACTTGCCTGTGGTTTGGCTCACACTATGGGAGTTTAACAAAATACAGCTAAAAATTCATGCTATCCCTTGGAACCCCCCAAGCCATTAAGCTATCACCGTTGCCATGCTGTTACTGTTGCTGCCATCACCTTCAAGATTTATATGTATGTTTCTTTTTAATAAGAATGCAGATTTAGGTTATATAGCCTCATTTATTGTGATTAACCACTACCTATCTGTTCTGTGTGCATGCAAACGGTGATAAATAGTTGCCCTAAAGGAGATAGACCAACAACTCACAATGCTGTACTGCACTATGTAAGTCAATGATGCAAGCTGGCTACAAAGTAGGTTTAGGCTCAGGAATCATTAGTCATTACTTTAGAATGGAAGGTATTATGAGTAACATCCCAGTATATGTATGTTAAATGACTAGGTTACACTTGTTTTAGAAATTGAAAATGCCAGATTGATCTAAATTCTTAAAAAATAATGGAGCACAGTACTCTGGTTTGACTAAACTCTCAGACTAAACTCTGTGTCACACGTAATAAATACAGGGCTTCAGATAAAATTTTGGAAATTTCCTACTTAAAGAGCAGCTTTCCTTACTGAATCACTAGAGGCAGCAAAGTGGCTCGCCTGATTAGTATGTCAGTGGAAGCACCCACTTGTTTTATTTGTATGTGTGATGATACATCTTCATTTAATGGGAAGGTAGGAAATTTTGACTTTTTCATTTTCATAGTTAATTAGACTTTGTCAATGATAACAGCGCACGGAGTGTATGACGTTCAATACATGTATGTAAATCAGCATTAACATACCATATGAAGCTCATTAATCAGTTTTGGAAAGAAGTGTTCACTCCTTTGCGTTATTGTTTCCCTGTGTACATGCAGCAAGCGTCCTATTAAGCCTTGTCTCACTTGTACATTCTCTGATTCTTGAGTTTACGCAACTCAATTTGTGGATAATTTACATTATGTAGTCTTTATTACCCCAAAAGCTCTATGTGTGCAATGAAATGAGAGAGGCAAGGGGGAGGAAGTGATGCCTGTTAGGTTCTGCTGCATTCTACAGACTGCAGAAGGCTGCATTAAGTTGAGCTTGGGGCAAGCACTTTGCAGGGTAGCTGGACCAGACTGTAACAGGCAAGCTAACAAATTCTCCCCGAATGTGCAAGCCAGACCTCTTAGTTCTGACAGCCCCAAATCCTTCTATAGCTGCGAAGCTCTCATTTAGCTTCAGGAACGATGTGGGCCGTATTGCTGGAAGCTTTCCCAGGCTATAATATCATGCTGACGCTCTAAGCATTTGCAGCGAGCACAGCTCCAGTATGGCCTTTCTTGTCACATTGCTAAGGCTCATATATTTTCTGGCAAACAGAAAGGTTCACAGAGGGCACAGGCTGACAGCACTAATTGGTGGATACCAGTTTGTTTGTTCTGGAAACGTCCCTGACAATAGCAGTGCGTTCAGAAGGAGGGGGAAAATGGAAAGAGAGAGAGAGTAGTAGGAGTGTTGGATGTGGGTTGAAACAAAAGCAAGTGTCACAGTTTTTTCTGTCTGTTGACTGCGATAAGCATGTTTAGGTGGAAGACCTCAGAGCCAGAAGAATCAAGCCTAGACATAAAGGATACAGCTGTTTTCTTCTTTGTTACCCTGTATGTCACCTTTTCTCTTATGTGTCATAAATAAAATGTACAGAATATTAGTCTACACATGTATCCTTTTTAAAATGTGCTCAGTCACTGGGTATTATCTCCCATTCTTCGGTTAGAATAGTGAGTAGCATCAGATGAGATGATCTCAATACCAGTTGGGTTTGTAGGATGTGCAGATGAAGCTGATTCAGCCTGTTCATAGTTGCTGTGCATCTGCAAGCTGCTTTGCAGCCCACTTTCCCCCTTCACCCCAGCTGGTTCTTTCATGCTCTTTCTGACTTGATCAGCATCATATTGCTTTGTGGTCTGCTGGGATTTTTCATGTCAACATGGAAAGACAGACCTCTAATAAAGCCATCCTGCTAAATATAAATGACTCCAAATGGCAATAACAACTTTCCTTTTACTGTAATAAAACAAACTGTATTATACTGGAGAAATGTTTCAACATTTTGTTAAATCCACTTGATAACCAAAAAGATGATAAAATTGACATTAATCACTGGTGAATGGTGTCTCATAGAGTATGCAGCCAGTTAGCTGTTTCCAGTTTTATGCTAAGCTCAGCTAACCAGCTATTATCTCTAGTCTAGCACAACACATTAAGAGCAATGTCAATTTTTGATTTGATTTTTAGCAAGAAAGCTGATCTCACAAAGTGTTGAAGTTCTCCTTTAAATCTCTGTATGTAGTATTCTTTGTCTGTGCCTGCAGTGGTATGCCATCTCAGTCACGTCTAGTTTTAGACTTTCTATTTGCTTTAGTGCCGGCCAGTGCCCTGGGGTTGAGGGAGAGGAAATAACTCAGCGCACTCAGGCAGAGTTCAGCAGAACAAAAACCATTTGGGTTAAAGTGACACGGTGAAATTCTGTTGGCTCTGCAGCATTACACCACCACCTAACTACAAAGCTTGCAGCTTGTAGTTAGAGGCCAACCTATCCCCCTTTCTTTCTGAAAAGGAACCAAATGAGGAAGAGAGGAAGGAGAGGGAGGGAAGAACTCCCTTAAAAGCTTTGAATCCATTTTTTTCTATCCCTTGGCAACACAGTTTATAGATGGTTTATTTCTAGAAAATCTGAATAATGGTTTTGGACAGAATCTTATGAGAGAACACCAAACTCAATTACCACATGTTCAGGACATATTCTGTATCAGTAATAATAGTGATAGCATACAGCATGGTTTTTTCTGGTTTTCTTTGAGTCTATGTTTAATATGCAGGAATGGCACTGTGTTAATACATCTTTCAATATAAACTTGATATTACCATAGAAACCTTTTTTTAAATTCAATATTCATTATGCGTGTCCAAAGTAAGTTGCTTAATTTGATGGCTCTGGTAAAATGTGCTCATTTCATTTACAGTCACCTGCCACCTGTTTGATTTGTTTCCTAAGCAGAAGCCATTATCAACTCATGCAGTGTAAAGAATTCATCTAGTGATATTTTAGATTCAGACAGATGTGTGTGTGTGTGTGTGTGTGGGTGAGAATGTCTGTGTAGCTGCTGAAATATCAAACTAA